>CM076580.1:1219432315-1219736210 GCA_034641835.2 Pinus albicaulis
GCTCCGATACCACTGTACTATTCCCAAATGGGGAAAGCAACAATATGTGACATGAAACTGGAAATATACAAAAATATCATTGAATAAAAACATGAGACAACCACAGAGCCATTCCATTATGATTATAATAGCAAAATAGGTACAAATTCTTGAGGAAAAGATCACTCAAGTTGGGCAAACAAGCCTCCCATGAAAGAATACACCTAAATGTGAGATGCTGCTAAAACATGAAATGCTGAAATGCTATAACTATGATATCTATGAGGGAATAACAAATAAAAGATGGAAATATATATTTCTGTTGATATATGGCTCCAAAAGTATAGGGAGTAGAGATATATGCTCCAAAATAGATTTCCAGGACAACCCATAAAAGATTTCTGGAATGCACACTATACAAAATAGAATATATGGCCATAGGGATGAATAATCTCTGCAACTAGAATGCTCAAAGGAGGTTTCTGATTTGAAATATGCAATGGCTGATACTCCTCCAATATATCCTCCAAGATGAAGGTCTGATCCCCTCAAAGGAAACTCAACTCCTCCAACTAGGGCAATAAACCCACTACTGTAGCTGCTCTCTAAAAAAATGAAGTCTTTGAGGGAAAATATGCTGTAGCTGATGGTAGCTACTTGGCATGGTGCCAAAATATGAAATTAAGCCCTAATAACTTCCTCACAAGCTTCCCGGATGAAACGATGATCCCTCCAATGGAAAACTAGCTCAGAAATTGGAGATCTCTCTCGTCCACTACTACACCCCTGCAACACAACCCAACTCTAAACATAATTGCGCTGTATATGAGACTGAAGCTTAGAAAAATTCCAGATAGTGGTAATGCAGCTCAAGATAACCTATCCTGAGTAGGCACTCTAAGTTCCCCGAGGATGAGGGTGGGATTTCCGCTCGAAAACACCCTTGTGCTAAACATCACAGTAAACCCTGCTAAAGAACAAAAGCATGCATACATATGTCACATGACAAATCCAGATCTAAAAAGATCAAAATCAATAATACAAATCCATATCTTCTAATGTTGCCATCCTATTCCTTTTATGCTTGGTGAGCATCCTCACCCTGGGTCCCACTCATTAAAGGAGTTACTCTCATGCAAACACTCCTCCTAAATGACTGCGCTATCCTCCATTAATCCTCCATGATCTCAATAAAACATTGTTGATCTGGTCAACATTGACCTAGTCCACATGCTCTAGCCCCTGTTCACACCTTAGGGTTCTTTATTAAGCTGAAATGATGATCAACTTTCACATGATAAGTGTTTTTATTCTTCATAAAGAGATTTATGGGTCTCCCTACCCACTTATTCACCTATCTAAGTGACAAACCAAAACTTTAATATTCCAATTAATTTTGGAATATTAAATAAAACTTATACAAATCCTATTTCAAAATAAAAACACCAACAAACACACACACACACACACACACACACACACACACACACACACACACACACAACACTCCAACAAGATTACCAAGAGAGATTTGGCCATTCCTGGTGGATAAGTTGACAACTAGGATTTTGTCTAGGGGTCCCACAGATATCGACCCCAAGTAATATGTTGTTTTTTGGATTAAATGGTTGTGGATGGGTGAAAGGAGTTTCTTTTTGGCCCTATCCAAATCTGAAAAGAATACTTGATATTACAAGAAAGGAAATGGTGCACGGTCTTTGTTTCCTCAGATGAACATATCACCAAATCAAATTTATTTTATGATCAACAGGAAAAATAATCCACTCATCATTGTCCAATTGTATGGATGATAGACAACGCCTTTACTTGCATGTGGAATCCAGTGTAGATATAAGAAGAAAATTTATTGTTCCTACCAAAATACCTTCTCCCAAAAAATACTACTACACAATCTTTACAAGCTGGTTGATTTTTAGTGTGTATTAAAAATCACTTAAATTTTATTCAATTGTGTGTATTTGAGGTGGTTGGTAGGGTTTAATAATAACCTCTCTACCCAACATCAAATGTCATTAACATAATTTTCCATTGCAAGTATTATTTTGTAATGGCTATCTTGATTGTGTTGACTATGTAACTCTTCCTTAATTTAAGAAAAAATAATTAAATCAAAACTTATGCAAAATCCATGCGCGTATGAAAAATTTTCATTGATTTTTATTGAACAAAGCCCTATCTCTAAATATCCTCAAATGAATAATTTTCTACAGATTGATTCCTATGAAAAATCCCTGTTAGTATGAAATTTCTTGGAAGGTGTACCAAAAATATCTCACTTAAATCACAGGTGACTTGTGACCCTAACAACAATTGTGGCAGCTTATACTTTAGATCTACAATAAAAATGTGAGAACAACCTGAAAAAATATATGTATGTGATCTAAAATAACAAAAAAAAATGATGCCGTTGTAATAACCCAATTATGGAAAATCATTTGAAAGAATAAATATTTTATTAATAGCATCTGGTGAAGGATATTTACAAAACAGTCATAAACCCCCTCCATGGGATTGGTCCTTTGATGTCCTTGATGATTCACTATTATATCTTCCTCTCTCAATGTGTGAAAACCCAAATTATATGTATAACTCTAGTGGGAACTCAAAAGTATGAGACGATAGTGGTGACGATGATATTGAACATGGTGAACAATGAATGAAAAACACTCTTATTTATAAAAAATGTATTAGGTTCATCTGGAAAATGGAGAATAATAAAATATTCTTGATGAAAATAGAGATATAACCTTAGGAATACTTTATTATATTTTTGGAGAGGGAAAATATATTCGAAATGGTCAACTATATTTATTTAGAAATAACTAACAAATAAAATGATTTATTAATTATTTTGTGAATAATATGGAAATTTTGAAAATGAAATAATTATTAAATAGTGATTTAACAATTATTCCAATAATGGAGTGATGGAAAATTCAATAAATAGTGATTTATTTAATTATTCCTAGGTGATTTAGTCAAATGTGATAAGGAGTAATTATCAAACAATGATTTAATAATCATTCCCAGAGAAAATTAAAAAAGTAGAGGTTTATTTAATTATTCTCATGGGTTTTAATCTGAAATAACTTACTAAAAGTGGTTTATTAAAATATTTACTATAGTGAAAGTGATTTTACGATGGTAAAATTAAACTTACATTGTGTATTTCGATCCAACTAGTTAGAAATTCCCAGGTGATCATTTTTTAGTGATTATAGATTACCCCCAAACATATGAGTGTTAGGAGAAAATTGTATGACCATAATACATTGTAAGTCCCACTTCCACAAGGCGCCAAAGGGGATTCATAGAGAGAGAGAGAGAGAGAGAGAGAGAGAGAGAGATACAACCAAAGTGATGCAAGGAGCTAAAAAAATGTAGTGGGAGACTTATTAATCTAGTATAAGTCTCCTTTTATTTTGGATTGCGTGATCTCAAATGAGGCAGGGGAGGCATACCCATACCTGCTGAGATAAATGAGCACAAGTAATAATAGTGAGGCCAGCAATGTGGGACTGAGTTATAAAGTACATGATAAACTGGCATCAATGGGCCACAACATAATACAATCAATCCAATATACACAATCTTCCTGGGAAAAATAGGATAGGACTGAAAATAATAATATCTGAGTAGATGAGACATAATTCCCCTCAAGCTAACATGGGGAGGGGGAATGAAAACAAAGAAGCCCCGTTGAACAGGAAATGGATTTGAATATCTCACTGGATCATCTGAAGGAGACATGCATGTTATGGGAGCTACAATAGGCTGGAACCGAACCCATCAAATATGTGGAACTGCATCTAAGGATGGATCATAATTTGACGTCATCCAGGCATGTGGGGGATACGTGAAGGGATACCCCCTCATGAGTTCTGCAACATCTCACACGCACTCGAGAATCATTGGTACAATATGATGGATCATCAGACCATCAAGTGTATGATTCTCAATTGTGCGATAATGAGCTGGAGTAGAGCACATGAGAAAAAACCAAGTTTAGTAGATATGATGATTCCCTTTGTTTTATCCAATGAAACAAACAATGATGAAATTTGGAACCAAGGTACACCTCCCTCTAGACCACATTCCTGGAATAAATGTGTTGAGGTCAAAAAAAGAGGGCCCACTAGGGTTGAGGAAATGAGGAATCCTCAATTAATGCATGAGGGATCATAGTGGATGGACTAACGCAAGGGATGATGATGGTGGGATATAAACTCAGGGGTAGATTGACAAATTCCCTTGTTAGAGCATAATATACATGGCTGACGTGGAAACGACTTACTCGATTCTCACGGAGATGGTCAATTAATGAGATGGAGGATTTTAAGAGATGAAACAATATGTTTAGAGGCAAAAAGGAGAAAAAAGGGATGAATTCGACAAAAATATAGATGTAATACTGTAACAGGTCATAATAGGATGCAAAACAGACTCCATGAATGTAAGGATGACTCATCACAAATGTTTTGAATAAGGGTGGCTCATCTCATATGCTATGAAAAATGGTGACTTAATGATGTGGCCACACAGGATAGGCCTAGGGGGAACATAAAAAAGTAGTACATTCTACAAGCACCTCATATGAAGAAATTCAGTTTGAATTGGTAGCAAAGTGAAACTTCATGGAAAAAATGGCTTTCGGGTGAAGTGTCAAATTACCAAAAAAAAATTAAGGCAAATTATAAAACTTGGTGAGAGCTTTCCAACTGTGCTAACGCTTCCTCAAACTGAGTTACGGTTTGGTCACAATGGGAGACAAAGAAAATAGGGTTTTTTCCTTTAAAAGGGC
This sequence comes from Pinus albicaulis, assembly GCA_034641835.2. Lineage (NCBI taxonomy): Eukaryota > Viridiplantae > Streptophyta > Pinopsida > Pinales > Pinaceae > Pinus > Pinus albicaulis. The sequence goes on from CM076580.1 coordinate 1,219,437,117, forward strand.
TTCTTGTCCCCAAATCCAGCGCATTTTCATAGTGATGTTTAAATAATTTGGAGAGGAGGAAAAGGCCCTAAATATTTTGAATATTATAGAAAACAAACCAACCATCGCAATCAGGTTCAGCGAGTTGGAGGTAAGTGGCCTAACCTTACTCTTTAATTTTAGTGGTCTATAATTTCATGTTAGGGCCTCAACTTTCTGTGGGAGACCCCTACTAATCCTCACGATCAAAAAAAACTTTTGGGGCATGATCTGCATTTTGGAACACATAAATGGGATCCTTAAGTTTTTAAAACTATGTTTTGAAGGAAATTATTGTGTTTTGGTAAAGGAGGAAAAGCAGGATTGGTGACCTATGGGACAATGAAGCTAAGGACTAGGGATGTCTTCCTTTAAATCTGAGATGAAAAAACATAATTGTATTTTTCAGGTATGGTATAGCTAAAGGTATCGTAGTGAGAACGATATTTATAGACTCTTCGTGATGATATTCAAGAGAATATGAAAATCATAAGCATTTTGGTTGGTTATTGGGTTCTTATGTTCTTGGAGAACTCTTTGTTGAGGGTTGGTGAGCCCTAGCTCTTAAGGATAGTAAGCTACTGGGGCCCAGGTCAGGAGGCCTTTATGGTACATTTCCATAGGATCGAGCTGACAATCCAAGACATATATTTTCTAATATGAGTCCCACCCTTGGGGATGGTAGGGGAGATACATCTAGTGTTACCTCGTGGGAGGTTGATTGGTGAGTTTTTGGATCGTCATTGTATTCTGGGTGATCATGCAAAGGGCATGACCATTTAGATCAATAGAATAGAGAGGTTAGATACATGAGCTAGAGCCTAAAAAATTGTATGGACCTTGGGTATTCATTTCTTTCATCACATCACTAGAGGGAAGTTGATGCTAGTAGAGAGTGTGTTGGCAGGGACATACTATGGGTGGGCCTAGATGATGTTGTCATCGTTCAAATGAAAATTTACATTATGCATGCCAATAATCAATGCTAAGTATACATTTAGGATAGATCTATAATCATTTTTATTTGAGAAGATCCTGACCATCCATCCACATGTACAAATCCGTGCTGAGGGTCCACAGGAGCCCAGGATGCGCCATTGGGGGAAGCTATTGCAACGAGGTGGAGGAGGGGGAGTCAGACGAGTGTTATAACTTGATTTTTTTGCACAATGGGACCATATGCCATTTTACATAGATGAATATTCATATATTGGCATGAACTATCAGGGGGATCTTGACTTATCCTTATTCCCAAGATGAGTAGGGGGTCCAGATGATAAGTGAAAGTTACTATATTTTTAGTTTCATTTAAATTTTAGAAAATGTATATATGTGGTACTGATTTCCAAACTTGTGTGGTTCATATATAGCACCGGTGAAACTAACAAGATATACAGGCTGAGTCGCAGAACCTAGGGCTACAAATCAGGGTGGATTGACGTCACAATAGAGACCAGAGAATGATTCTCTGCTAGAGGACCTATGTCAAAGATTCGATGTGCTACTGACCAGGGTGAATTAGCATGGATGGCATGAGTTATAATATCGGTATACGTATGAGTGCAGTGGTCTTCCCTTAGAGTGGTGAGGTATCATGTGGCACAAAGCTATGGTCAATCAGGGAGTTTGAGACCTAGGAGCTGGTGGAATGGAATCATTGGCTCGAGACCCTTTAGATGATAATGATTACGCATAGGGACATGTGGGTCCCATTTTTTGGTTATGTAACATGTTATGGCCATTTTTGATGTATTTAGAGTAGTGGACTCCAAACATTTATATGTTTTAATATGATGATGCATAATATGGTTATGCATCTTTTGTGACGATTGTGGTTTGCCATTTGTTAGTTTATGGTTGTCTTATTGTATGTGAAAAATTCCAATCTAGAATTTTAGCTGAAATGGTATCTACGTAGTGATTTTGTGCTCTAGGAATAGACTCGTAGATATTTTCTAAACAGGATCATATTTGCACATGATAAATGTCATTCAATTGCATGACAAGTAGTTGGGAATCTAAACAAACATTAATATGAAGGATGCGATGATCAAGGGTATCGGCTAAAAAACCTATCACAACATCATATTCGACCTGATTATTGGTGGCAGATCCAATGTATATTCGGTTGGAATGAAGTATCAAATTCAAAGGGGTGAAAATGGCTCAAGTTTCCGAGGAAATATTCATGGAGAAACGACTTGTACCATCAACATAATATATATGAGGTGGGGATGATGGATCCATTTGAAAGATTCAATAAGAAAATGAATCATATGATTGGGGTGGGGGGATGTAAGCTAAAAAAAATTAACCATAATATTAACTTATTTACTTATATTTACCGAGAGGAACAATAAAAATAACCAGAAACAAAAAACATAAACATGAACACATATGTTTATCCGGGAAAAACCCCAACTCTGGGGAAAAACCATCCAATGAAATTTCATTAACCATTGGCCAAAACCATGGCTAATCCGAGTAAGTGAGCCTTCACCCCTGACCTCCAGGCCTTTATTACAATGAAGTTCGCCTAACCTTTTATAGGCTTCATTACATGCAATACCATGAGCTGAAAAACCATGGGTGAAAAATACCATGTGCCAAAAACTACCCAATTGTTTAACCTGGTAAACCTTGACTCTAACCTTGAGTGAATTTACCTAACATCCCTCCCCTTAAACTTGACTTGGGGCTTCTTTACTAAATCAAGCCAAAAATGCTAAGTGAGACAACCCCACTCACTCTAGCCCTACCCCCCCTCAAATTTTTTACCTAGAGTACTTGTTAACTTGGCATCCCCCCTATCACCTAGGTCTAACATAGACTTTACCAGTGATTACCCAGGGGTACACATGCCATATTAGATCTTACAACAGTATTCCCATTTAAATGCAATAAAATTTGACTCCATTATAATATACATATATTTTCATTGTTGCTATTTTAACACATCCTCTCTCACTCTTACAATATGTGAGCCTTTTCATACACATGCTCTCTTTGAACTATCAAACCCCTTGTTGCCTCATTTCCTTCAATTTTTTATCCCTTTAAAGACATGACCTAATGTATGCCTCGAACTCACCTTCACTAAGAAGAATCCAAATCTAGATTTGCAACAAATCATATCTCCATTCACAGGCCAATAAAACCCTTGGCAAAAGAAGCATCCTCTGAAGCCAAATATGGTTCCGATACCAAATGAAGAAATTTAACCATAATATTAACTTATTTACCGATATTTACCGAGATGAACAATAAAAATAACCAACAACAAAAACATAAACATGAACAAATATGCTTCTCCGGGAAAACCCCCAACTCCGGGGAAAACCCATCCAATGAAATTTCATTAACCATTGGCCAAAACGATGGCCAATCCGGCCAAGTGAGCCTTCACCCCTCACCTCCAGGCCTTTATTACAATGAAGCCCTCCCAAACTTTTATAGGTTTCATTACATGCAATACCATGAGCTGAAAAACCATGGGTGCACAATACCATGTTCCCAAAAATTACTCGATTGTTTAACTTGGTCAACCATGATCTAATCCCGAGCCAATTTACCTAAGATAAGTTGTGTAAATGCAGAATAGAAAAATATACACACATTTCAATAGGAAATGTTATGGGTAAAATTTCTTCAAGTAGAGTGCATTATGAGGGTTAGGAAGGATTTGGCCTTCAAAATCCTCTAAAAGGTATCCCCCTTTCCCAACATCGTATGGATGATGTAAGGTCCTAGCCATAATGATTCAAACATCCCATACCCTAGCACATTATGATATTAGTCATAAACAAGAATAATGCCACCTTCATTAAAGGTACAAGGGTGGAATTTCTAGTAATATTGAGCTTTGGTGCACTTTTTTGGCTGCTTCAATGGTTTTCAATGCAACATGATAGTATTCATTAGTGTGCTCAAGCATGATAAGTCATTGCTCTAAAGGTTGGGTGTCCGGGAGGACTTCAATGAGAAGGTGAAGGGAGGGGATTTTGCACTCGATTGGTAAGAATTCTCCGTCTCCAAAGGCAAGGTGGAAAGGGGTAAACCCAGTGGAGATTTTAAAAAAGGTTCTATAGGCCCACAAAGTAAGGAAGAGAATAAGGTGTGAGATGGTCATGTGTTTATTCACCATCCGTTGAAGCATGGTTTTAAGGATTTTATTGACCTCTTCAACGTGGCCATTTCCTTGGGGGTAATAAGAGGATGAATATTGATGTTCAAATCCCAACATAAAGGATATCTCATGCCATATATTATCTTTGAAATATCGGCCATGGTCAGAAACTAATTGTTTCAGAACCCCAAATCAAGTGATAACATGGTTAAATAAGAAAAGGGTTGTAGTAGCCATGGTTTTATTGAATGTAGGCATGGATTCATCCCATTTGGTCAAATAGGCGATGACCATGATAATATACTTGTGGTTATTGTAATATGGGGGTTGACACTCTATGAATTCAATAGCCCATTTACAGAAAGGATGAGTTGCGATGACAGGATGGAGGGGAGTAGGTGGATCTCATGCCTTAGGGGTGTATAACTGAGAATTGAGACAATGTTTGACTTCCTCAATGTAGTATTTGAAGAGAGAAGGCCAAAAGTAACTGGTATGCATGAATTTTTTGGGCAGTGGCCATTCTGAGGAGATGACCACCACAAGTGCCACTGAGGCAAGCATTTATAAATTTAACTTCATGATGTGTGAGACAACGAAGAAGGACAGTGTCGACACCACGATGACATAGATCATCATCGATGAGGAGGTAGTGAGGGGCTTGATGTAGAATATGTCGTCAAGAAGCACATTTAATATCGGGGGTGCATTTATGGGTTTGCAAATAAGTGAGGACGTCGCCATACCAAGGGTCATCCGAGGTGATGGAAAACAAGTGTTCATGTGAAAGATAATCATTGACCGGCATATTTGGTGCACCAGTGGGAAATTCATAAATGAATTCAGTGAGGTCCAAACATTTCCTACTCTTGGGTGTGACAAATTCGAGATCGAATTCTTGAAGAATTATGATTCAATGGGCATACTTCCCGTTGATGATCTGTCCACTCAACATGAAGGACATGGGGTTGTAATTGGTCGCAAATCTAGTGGTACATGTAAGGATATAACGATGAAGCTTTTGAACATAGAAAACTACAATCAACGCTAACTTTTTGTTGTGTGAATAGGAAATAGGGGGACCTTTGAGGTTTTTAATGAAATAGCATATGACATGCTCATTTATGCTATCATCTTCCTTGATTAGCACCCTGGTGATTGAATAGGCAGAAGCTAATACATATAGGATGAAGTCCCTTTCAAAGTTAGGTCAATTGATTAAGGGAGCAGAAGTGATAGCACATTTGAGGGAATCAAAATATTGTTGAGCTTGGTAATCCCAAATTAATGGAATGGTAGATTGAAGGAGTCTATGAAACCCATGCACGGTGGTGACATAGTAAACGAAAATTTGACGAAGAAAGTTGGCTTCTACTTGAAGGTTTTGTAACTGGCGAAGGCATTAGGGGAATTTTGAGGTCTAAAATGGGCCTCCTAAGAAAAATATAGAACCAAAATAAAATTTATAAGAACCAATAAGATTCAAGATGATGATGTCAACCATGGGGGTTGATTCACCATTTTTGGAGTAAAAAAGTAAAAATATAAAAAAAATAATAAAATAATAAAACTACTTTTTCAACTAGTATTTTCAACTTATATCCCTAATTTTTTAATCAAATTTCGAGCGAGAGTAATTTTTGGATGCAAAATTTAATTCCTCATCCAAGGATTACCCATGTTGCATACTTTCGATGGACCCTCCTACACGAAAAATGAGAAATACATGAAAAAATGTGATTACAATCACGTTTTTTCATGTATTTCTCATTTTTCATGTATAAGGGTCCATATAAAGTATGCAACATGGGTACTCATTGGATGAGGAATTAAATTATTCATCCAACGAGTGTTTCGCTCGAAATTTGAGTAAACCCATAGGGAGATAAGTTGAAAATACGAGTTGAAAAATTAGTTTTTTCTTTTTTTCCTCTAAAATTTGATGATGTAATCAAACATTATTTTATTATTTCCACTATTTTTTATAATTTCCTTAGGAGGCACATTTTATAGCTCAAAATTCCCCTAATGGTATGAGGAGGTGGAAGTTTGAGAATGGATTGAACTTTGAGAGGGTCAAGCTTTATATCGTGTTTGGACACAATGAAGCCCAAAAGTCGGCCATCAAGAACATAAAAGACACACTTAAGTGGTTTCAGGTGAATTATATACTCATGATATCAGATAAAAATGGTGTGAAAATGGTGAATGTGTTGCGCCCAAAGCTTGGAATGAGCAGTGAGATCATCAAGGTATGCAAGGTTAATATGAGCCATGTCATGGAAACAATAATACATGGTATAGAACGTGGCCCCAACATTCTTTAAATCGAAAGGCATGACCCTATAAGAGAAATTTCCTTGCAGAATAAGGAAATAGATTTTAATATGATCATCATAACATATAGTTATCTGGTTATATCAGGAGAATCCATCCATAAAGGAAATAACCTCATTCCCCATACATGCATCAATGATTTTGTTAATGAAAAGTGTGGGAAATTTGTCTTTGGAAAAATATTTATTCAGATCATAGAAGTCGGTGAAGACACAAATAGTGCCTTGTTTCTTGATAATGGGAATAGGATTAGACACTCGTGTGGTGTGTTCAATGGGATAGATAAAGCCATATTTCTTGAGCTTATTGATTTTGTCTTTAATGGCCTCACGTCTGGAAGGATGGATGGGTCTCAAATTTTGGTAGACCAAAATGGCATCAATCCATGTGTCAATATGGTGAGTCAGGAATGGAGGTATCAAGTTCAGAAATCTCATATTAAGACTAGGAAAAAACATCACAGAATTCGTTGAATAGATGGTGGAAGCATCAATTTTTTCGGGGTATAGTGTGTCCCCAAAGTGATATTTTCTTTGATCCCTACATTATTCAAAATATTAATTTTTATCGTAGGCAAGATATTGGCCATGTTTATTTCTTCAAAATTATCTGGTGCAATAATGGGGATTGTAAACCAGTCAACTTCACCATGAATGAAGTCTTTATATTCCATAGCATATTGATTATGGGTTTGCTATGGAATTAAATATGCACGATGGTGCATATCGTCCCAAGGATAATTAGGGTTGGTAATGGATTTGATGATAAACCTATTGATGTGGAGGAACTACCTAAAGCCTCTTCATGAGATACAAGGTTTGCATGCACATCGAAAAGATGACGGGAGGAGTGACTAGTAGATTGAATATCTACTGATGTTGAGACTAGGGTATCTGATGAAGAAGGCTCGACTGAATCACACTAGGAAACTCCATAGGAGTCCCCATATGAAGATCCCAAGGATGATGACAGGTAGAGAATAGAAGAAATGTTATCCATCATCTTGACATCGGCACGAGGGATCTCTTGTTCTGGCGCAACAATAGTACCAGAATATTTAGTTAAAGAAGAGGTTGATTCACTATGAGTGACCTCTAATTCACAAAGAACTTGATGGGTATCACGAAAATATTCTAGACAAGGACAATGGTGAGAATATTGGCCAAAATTATCACACAAAGAATAAAGGTAATTTGTGTGTAATGATATTTTTTTCTTGACTGACTGAGGTAAGGTAACATGGACCTCTGCGATGTTAGTGTCAGGAAAAGTGTCAACGAACACATATTTGAGATGAGGGAGTTTAGGACAATTATTAGTGGCATGCCAAACAACATCACATAAAGCACACTGAGGTGTCAACTTTGGAGGCTTAGGAGGAGTTGGATTTATTTTGGGTGCCTTGTATTTAGTTCCCTTTTTTTTGGGCTTTTCCCCCTCGCTAGATGCTTTCACAATAGGTGTAGATTCCTGTTGAGGTGTTTGTGGAACTAAAGCAAAGGAAGGGGAAGGAACAAAAAGTTATATTGGGTTCAATGGTGTGTAAGGTTTAAGTTGATCAAGGGGAGTGTTTTCGGGGGGATCAATATACCAAAGTGGGATCCCCAAAGTAATGTTGGGTAAAATCAACGTAGCCATGATAGGAACAGGAAAAATTCTAGGTGGGAGGAATAAGAAAGGCATCTGACCCGAAGGATAATGGCTTGGAGGAAATTATCTTGGAAGGTTAAGTCTCGTAATAACTATTCCTGGTTGGAATGGAATAGGAGAGACACCAGTATAAGGAAGTGATCCTTGATGAATTATACCTATATGTTGGGTTGAGTTGGGAACATTAGGTTGCAAAGGAACTAGCTATTGGATGGGTGCACCAGACAGCTTTTGAGGAGCTTATGATTATTCTAGCATGGAAACAATGGATGAGCTGGGCTCAAAACGGGTAGGTGGTGGACCATATTAGGAACCAAGCAAAGAGGAATATTTATAGACTCCAAGTAAAACATCGATTAGGGACGAGACAGTCTTATTAACAATTTTGGATGAAATGTTATATTGAGAAGTATGTGCCTTAGGATCATACTATGTTTTTTGATCGATCATGACGATCTTTAAGCCAAGGGGCTACGATGGATGATCATCCAATGAAGGGATAGTGATGGTGGATGGGGATAGGTCAGGTAAACCAAGTATTTTCTAAACAATGACATCCATCACATAGGTGGAGGCGCCTTCATCAATGATACACCGTTGAACAATGGTGTTTCTTATTGACACTGCTATTTGAAAAGAAACGAATGAAGTAAGTGTGGGATGTTCTGATTGATCGAAGTCAAATATTATCATATGATCATCTCAAGGATCCGCAATGCCACAAGTAGTGAGTAGAGATTTTTGTTGGGATGGGCATAATTGGAGGAATTCCATCATTGACATGGGAGTAGGAGACTGTGCTAAGTCATCTACTATGCTATAGGTATGGGCGCCTTTAGCTAATGCAAAATTTCTACATAATGGACCTTTGGGGATATTGGTAATAAAATTTACCTTAGGGTGAGGGATACATAAGGTACGATTTGATGAATGAATAGACTTATTGGAAATTTTTAGTTGGGACTCAGTCACAAACTTAGCAGGTGGCTTGTCATACTAGCGTGATTGAGTCTCAAGGCTGAATTTCTTTATGTTAACCTCATTAGAATTCATTATGAGAAATTGATAATCATGGGTACCATATTTTGGAGGTTGGAGATCTCCTTGACCTTATGTAGGTTGGGAAACTATGTATCCTTGGTGAGGAAATGGGTTTCTAAGGACAACCAGTTGAGATGAAGCAAGGGCCGTAAGAAGCATAGCCATAGGTTGTTATCCTATAGAGGCAATTTCTTGAGCTTCCCATACTTCACACATCTGAGGTAAAAGGGGAAAATAGTGAGTATAATGGCCATATATGAGGCAACATGGAAAAGGCTTATTCATACGAAGGGCCTTGTTCTACTTGGGTTTTCCACTTTGTTGTTCGGTTGAGGGATTAGGATGATTTCCTTGGGGTGTATTAGGTGGAGGACCCTGGTTACCCTCATTACCTTCAAATTTCTAGTTCATGTTACCTTTCCCCTTATTCTTCTTCTTGGTGGTGGGGGGATTGGTCGTGCTCTGTTGAGAATACACTTTACCTTTAGGAGGAGGTGGCTTCTAAGGCAAAAGTTGAGGAGGCGTGGGACGATGAGGCACTGGTGTCAGAGGAGTTAGAGCTCTAGGTGGTGAATTATGAACATATGGAGGAGGGGAAAAATTTGGTTAAATAGGTTAAGCCACAACTAGCCCTAACATCTGCTGATGCGGTTCAGGATATGCGTATGGCATTCTTTGATATGGTTAAGGTTTGCCTCATGGCGGGGGATAATTGTAAGAGGTACTAGCCTCCCTTGGGATTGACCATAACTCATATAAGATAGAGCATATGGTTGTGGGTGAGGGTGTGAAATAGATTCAACGATATCATCAACAACATGAGATCCCCACGGTACATTAACAACACTAGGCAAAGGTAGATCAGTGAGAATGGTATAAACACAACATGATTGAGCATAGATCAAGTCATATTTTAAAGTTACTTCGAGTGCATATTTCTCTCTCTAAGGGAAGCTTGATGTGACATATTTATCTATGGGTGCATAAATTGATCTAAGGTACCAATCCATATAAACACGGTCTTTGAATTCAAGGGCCCTACACATGCTCCTCCTTATGCGCCATTCTTGCTTCTAGTCAGATAGGAAGGTGGCATAAGTTTGACAAAATTAATTCAATAGTTCAGTACCAGTGTCATAACAGAGATGCAATTGTAAATATGATAGAAAATATTTGGAAAGAGTCGCAAAAGTGGAATTAGTGTCAAAATGTTGGTCAACATACCAGTTGGCAGCAACTCCATTAAGTGTGTGCTGGAACACCAAATGTGAAATTAGAGAACATGATTAGTGGGATCTTCTATAGGATTTGCTTCAAACTTGGGTATATCTGAAGGAATTTTTGTAGGCATAGTTGGCTAATTTGGGTTATGGAGAAGAGGATTTTTGATCAACTGATTAAAACCAAGGAGATTCAAACTAGCCATGAAGGGTAGAAGTGGAGTAGGAGTGATCGTATCAGTTGAGGTTCCACTAGTGGTATTACCTGGGTTAGGACCTGAGTTACCACCTTGGTTTCCTGCACCTGCATTGGTGCCTAACATGGTGGTGATACGAGGTTGAGAAGATGCATAATCAAAGGATGAACTGGATGAATAAGTAGAATTAGAGTCAGAAGGACTCGATGGAGGAGTGGGAGGATTTAAACTAACTTGACAGGGATGAGTAATATGCCCTAACGGGGACTGAGGTCAAAGCATCAAATTCGCCACATAAATCTTCTAGGGGGAATAATGATTTCAAGAAAAATATGGCACTAATGGACTAGAGGATGATAGAAAAAGGAGTAACAAACAACAATAAAAGACCTAGTGCAGTGGTGCCAATTGTAAACAAACTATATAATGATGCTACTTTAATATAAGAAAACATGTCATATCAAATAAAATTACCTGTAGCCTATAGGTGATATAATCCCTCAATAAATCCTAAATATAATGTTTTATATGGCCTTCCAAAGAGCCTCTTACTTGATGGAATCTCAACCCAGGAAGCAAAATTTTCCAAAGAAAGGTGCAGTAGAGAACCAATTTCTTCCCAAAGCCAGTCCTACAAGGTGATTTCCTAAGATTGGTCACTACGGTTAACTTCATCCCGCAGGGATGGTTGATTCTTGAGCTTCTTTTTGATAAACCAATGCATGGAATTTTCTACCATTTTTTGGGTAGCCCCGAGGATAACTGCTCGCACGATGACCTAGCCTAACCCACTATGAATCGGTTTCTAACGCACTCCAACTTTGGACAGTGGGATGGTTGTTACAGATAATTTTGAGCATCACTCCCAAAACTTAGATAAGTAAAAATAGGGTCTATCATACCCTAAATTAGTTGCTACTTGCCTTAAACAAGTCATCCCATTGTTGGTTTTTATCCATGAAAGTTTCACTGCTTGAAGTCCAGCTAAAATTCTCTATTGAGCCACCAACGCACCCCTAGACTGTAGTAAGTTCTTTGTAGAGAAATTACTCCCATGCAAAGAAATGTTGCAAAGCACCTAGGCCCACTTAATAGTGCATTGGTTGACTTTGAGCGATTTTTTCAAATGATTTCGGGAATCTTCCCACTTTCTAGTGACTTCTAGAACTGGTTCGAGTTATCATGCTATCTGATAACCTCAAATACGAACACCATGGAGACATTGAATCACTTATCCTCTTATCCAATTGAACAAGGAAACTTCCTCATCCATTTATGAAAAATCCATTCAATGACCAATTAATGCCAAACTACCCTCATTTCCATAAATTGAGTACTGATCATAGTGCAAACGGAGCTCGAATTCTGTAGTGTTATGCTGGTGAGATTATAACTCTTTGAGCTATTGTTTGCAAGTAATGTTATGCTACTTGAGTAATGCTACTAATGTGATGAGGATGGACTAAAGCTAGAGTGAGTTGAAATCGAATCGATCCAACTGGTTATAACTTCCCCTTCTATATTATAATAAAGATATTTTTTATTTTCCCAATACATGTGTTAATGATTTTATATATGTATTTTCAAATGAAATCGATTCAGTTTGATTAATATGAATAGATCATATGACATTATGTTGTTTTCTGTCTTCTGTTAGTAATTGCAGGTATTAATAAAACGAGTTTAGTTCAATTGGGAGCGACGAGAGTGACAAAAGGGAGACAAATAATAACGAAGGATCACACATAGGTGTTCTTATATTATCTGTTTATCTTAAGGAAAAGGTCAAGTGTCTTTCATATGTTGTTCTAGGTGCATCCATCACACTTAGGGAAAATTATCTATCTGTAGGTTTGATTTCCATAAAACAAATTAGTGACTGCACTAGGGAAGCAATTAATCATCCCTGGTGGTTTTATCATTGTTTGTCAGGCTGTAGTAGACTTTACTTGCTTCATTACAGTCATTTGAATGTGTTTTTGTGAAATAAGTGTGTTTTCTTGCCTATTTTGAGATTACTTTGGCAAAAACACACTATTGATCTTGACACAGTGCTCTGCAAAGCATCATTGGCTTAGAGACAGTGCTCTCCAATGCATTGTCTCCCACTTAGGGGTGCGTTGCTCCTGTGTCCAACCAAAATTCATCATATTTTTATCTTTTACCATCCCCTTTACTATCTTTTTTGTTGAGTTTTCAAGTGTATGATTGCCTCCATGGTCCATATTTATTCTTCTATTCTTGCATACTTTGGGTGTCTATTTGTTCAATGTTTCTTCTTATTTTCTTTATCATTGTCGAAATAGTTCCAAAGTTTAAATTTTACATTTGATTAGTTATTTATTTTCAAAAGAGAAATTTTCGTACTAGTCTTTATATCTATGGAAACTATCGATTGATTTTTTATGCATCTTTGTTTTTTTTCGTTCATTCACACTTAAAATAAATTGCAAAAGAAAAACATGCATTTGCGTATAGGGTTTGTGAGTCTTTCATAGGAATAGTTAGGGAATTTTCATTTAGATGTGCTCGTTGCTGTTTACTTATGATCTGATTTGTCTATCCCTTGTAGCTAAGGTTTTCATTGTCGAAATTGAATCGAAATGAATGCTTATCATATTAGTTACATTATATGAATTTGAAATACATCACGCGGTGAACCTGAAAGGAAAATTTCTAAGCAAGATGAACTTAAAATTTAGCTCAATTAACCTAAGGGAGCATTTTCACTTAACGATAACATTTAGAGGTCTAGGCTAGAGATGTGTTTCAGTGTCGTAAAATGTAACAGCTGTCATTAATTGTCTGCGATACATTCCAAGTGTTGTACCTCATCCAATGTACGTAAGTATATCAGAGCTTGTCAACGTACCTTGAGTATATCAGGGGATGTTCTAGTATGAAAAGTATATGGGGATGCTCTCACTGTGTGGTTTCGCATTAGACAACGAATAACACATATTGGGCCTCCATGAACTGTTGAGTATATTTGGGAGGAAAATATTAGGTTGCTTACCATCCATAGGCAACCATGTCAGCCACCTTGTACATTGTGATACACCGAACATAACATTTAGGGAGATTTCCTGCACGAACGTAAGTCCTCGGTATACTGGGGTGGTATATTGCAGTTCACAATTTCTTGTTAATCCTTTTTCCTATAATTACCCTCTTTTTGTATATTTCTTTTTTGTAATAAAATAAATTAGTAATCGTAGATGAAGATCAACCCTTTACCCATCATTCACATAGGACAACGAATAAATCACCTTTACACCAGAAGCTACACTTGGTCGGTGAAGGCAAGGTTGTCCTATCGAGTTTGGTACCTTTGGAACCTTCAAGTACTGAGTCTCGAGTCATTTCTACTGATCTTGATTTACCTTCTACCCTCGAGACGAAACCCTCACACTTACCTGAGGACACTGAAGTTTCATTCACTGAAATGATAAATCTAGAACCCGAAGTTGTTCACCTGGAAGTCGATCCGAAAAATGTAGTTCTTTTACTAGAACATCCTGATCCCAAAGTTGAACAATAAGAAGTTGTTCCCATCCTGAAAAATCATCAACGAGATCATCCTCAGTCATCCGTCACTATTTAGTCTTACTCTTTATCGCAGATTTAACAATCTAAAATTTATCTCAGGCCTGACGGTGAAGTAATTGCACCTGGTTTGATTTCAATTGAGGAAGAACCTAAAGAAGAGACACCCCCTACAACTCCAACTTATTTTGAGTCAGGGCTTCATCTTTACCCATCTTTTCCTCATTTGACCTACACTCCTCTTGTTCATTATGCTCAATTTCAAGTTCCCATAGGTATTTACTGGGTCATTTAACCATGGATGAGACAACATCCCAGACTGTACCATCTGTGATAAGAGGCTCAGTATTAAGTTCCAAAATGAAATTTCTCAGAATTGATTAAAAAATAAACGACATTGACTGACCTGTCGCCAGGAATCTAATGTAACTCGTTTCGTCGAGAACCGACTATAGATGAAGAAGTCATAGCCTGGTGACTGTCGTTCAGAACATACATTTTTTTTTAAATTGTAGAACAGTGACAGGTTGATGACATGGAAGCCCAGTTAGCATGCAGGGAATTTTTTTCAGATTATGCCTAGTGGCACTATGACAAGTGTCACAATAGGATTCACCAGTTTGGTTTGAAAGTGATTTAAAAAAAAAAAAATTCTCCTAAGGTTGAAGTTGAAATTTTTTTATATGGTGGATGGACAACCCAACCAAAGGCTGACACGTGGTGCAGCCAGGGGCCGCCAAATTGACCCTCTGGTGGAACCCCTCTCCAAGGTTGGCATCAAATTTCATATGGTTGAATTTTTAAACCTATAGCCCGAATATAATCCATTACAAGGGTTTGTGGATTAAACATATATATGGGCACATATATATATTACTAAACCAAAGTCAAACATTGGTGGAGCACATATTATATTAATTTAGCGAATATTACAATAGCTAAAGTTCAAACTATGGTTTTTGACATAATCCAAGGTTAGATATATAAATTGGAGAGCGCATTTAATAATGTTGGAAAATTACATTACAAGGTCAAACGTATTGCACATGCCAAAACATATATAGGATGATTGGAGGGTGGGTTGACCCTGTGACCTCCCCCTCCTAATCCAAGGTCTTTACCATTACAATAGAGGGCTGGAGGTTTTAAAATTTGTCGAAGAATATATATTTCAACCAACATGAAGTTTCGACGGTGGGAAAGGAGGGCACCAACCCCATCCCATGCGACTGTGCCATATGGCCCATTCCTTAGCACCATAATAAACACACTTAGTGCACATTAAAACTATGATTATCACAGTGGTAAACCAGGTTTAGTCTTAATTAACTCAGTGCTTAAAACAATGCAGTTTTAGGAGGCACCCCCAATTTCGGCGGAACCACCAGTTTGTCGAACTTATCTGGAGTCTTATCTAGATTTGTAGGAGGATTCTAGGGAAAAATTGATTGAACCATATCTTTAGAATTTTTCGACCAATTTTGGCTCAGGAAGAGTCATTCCTAGTAGATTTGGATGCTATCAAACTATTGGCATAGGTTTCAGAGTCAAAGGAGCAATTATACAAGTGTATTTTTCACATTTAAGAAATTTGAAGCCTAGGGCCACCAGGAAGGAAGGCCAAGCCTAGATCAGCTGAAGGCCAAATGGAGTGAATGAATAGTCATTTATGATAGATTTCAACATTCTGAACTCATTGGAGTATGTTTTAGGAGCATTTGATGCATGTAAACAAATATTTTTGCACTATTGAGCTAATACAGAGGCTCAAGCCATGGAAGCTGGACCACGGAGATGTAGCCTAGGAGGGGTGAACTTCTTCATCAAAACTCTATGTTGATGGATCAATTGTGATGGTTTGCTATTATTTATGTTGCTGTTATTCAGAATTTTAATTTCATACTTTATGCTCTTGAATTCACTCATAAAGCTCTGTTAAATTACCTGTTTGACACACATAAGAAACAAGGAAAGCTCTGTACAACAAGCATAAGATCAAAAAAAAAAATTTAAATCTGAAAATTAAATTAGCATAGAAAAACTAATGTTCATACTTAGATCAAGTTGGTATCAGATCTTTGTTCAAAGGAAAGGTTATTTTCTTGATAGTCGCTTGAGTTTTGTGCAAGTTTAATGGTTGCAAATTTATGATGCTGAAAACGTTAAAGTTGCAGAAAGGTGAATGGAAATTGATGGTTCCATGTCCTGAGATTAGGACCAAAAGAAGGAGAGATACAAGAGCACCATCTTCACCCAAAGTTCCACTCATAGCTAAACTTGAAGCACCTCAAATTTTGGCTCAATAAGCTGAGATTGAAGAGGTACAAATTGCACAAGAAGCTGAGTTGATCGAAGAGGTACAAGCATCAGAAGTTGAGCTTCAATCCATAGCCATCATGCCAAGTGTTGGAGAACATGAAGGTCATTCAGAAGAGGATGATGTCGAGAGAGATTCAATGACATAGAGAGGATGTTTAAAATTATGTTTTATGCATTTACTGTTGGGATGTCAAGAGAAGGTTTTAAGCCTCTAGATGGAGAAGGAACTTCAGATGATAAGAAGGATGAAGAGAAGAGTTCAAAGGGTAGTGGAGGAAAGCCACATCCATGTCCACCTTCATCATCATCCTCATCATCTCCATCAACATCATCTTCCACTTCCACCACAAAAACTACTCACACTCACTCAAAAGCCACAAGAGGAAAAACACCCTTACTCAAACTAGATGCCAAATTTGAGCTTCCAATGCATAATGGTGAGATAAATGTAGAAATATTGGACAATTGGATACATCAATTGGAGGTGTACTGTAGAATTCAGAACCTTCATGAAGATGACATAAATATTCAATTGGATTCTTTGTGGATGGAAGGATCTGCACTTGTATGGTGGGAAGCAAGGACTCAAGAAGAGATTAAAAAATATAGTAATATCTGTATGTTTTGGTAAAGTTTTATTGTTGTCATTAAAAGGAAATTATATCCATTAGCATACATGAAAAAGGATATTATGGATTGGAAAAATTTTAGACAGTTGAAGGGGCAAAGTGTGCAAGATTATACTCATGAGTTTAGGAGAAGAGCTCTTATTTTGGGTATTAATTTATATTCTCAAGAAACTTTGTGAAAGTATGTTGGGGGTTTGCATAGTTAACTTAGGCACACCCTTCTCATGTTTAATACCACAAACATAGACGATGTTTGTGTTCAAGCCACAAACTTAGAATCAAGATGGAAACAAAACATAGAGGAGAAAAGTGAAAGTGAAGGTAAAGGAAAAGGAAATTTTTATGGAAGAGGAAAAAGAAATATATCTGTAAAAAGAGAGAAAGAAAAACTCACATGAAAAAACTGTTCAAATAATGGCCATGATGAAGACCATTGTTGGAAACTTCATTGAGAATTGAAGCCAAAAAAATTGAAAGCCAAAGAAAACGGGAAAACTATTGCTATAGTTGAATGTGACTTACGGTTAGATTCAGGAGATGACACAAAGATTACAACCATGAGTTTGAAAGGTAAACACATAGCAAGCACTAGTTCTTCAAATTTCTCAAATGTTACTCTTGATGAAGATACAAGAATACAACTTTTCCATATTAGAGTTGCCTCTAAACATACCAAAATTGATACACTTTTTGATAGTGGGTCACAAGCTAACTTAATTTCTGAAGATTTCGTTAAGAAGAAATACCTTGAAACTATTAGACATCCATGACCATATCCTTTGGGTTGGATATGCAAGAATACAAACCTACAGGTTACAAGGAAGTGCTTACTAAGATTATCCACCAATTCAAACTTTATTGATGGAGTTGAACTTGATGTGGTGTCGCTTGAGATATCAGGTACTATATTGGGAAGTCCTTATCTATATGACAGGAAATTATTATTTCATCACCATGAGAATAAGTATCACTTTTTTAAATATGGTATTGATTACATAATTAGAGCGTATAAGAAGAAGACAGGTTTGTCTCTTATACATGCAGGAGAAATGGAGAGGATAGTGAATGCAAGCCAGAATTTGACATTGTTAATGATAAAAAAAAAGAGATGTTTTGAATCAAACCTTTCAAAAATATACATATTATTCTAATTAGATGTTTTAGATTCTAACATTTTTCCTTTGAAAGAAGGTGAGAAATATGTAAAACATTTGTAGTAGTCAACATCAGGGTTGAGCAGTGTTGGAAACAAGATGCCGGTGCAAGAGAGTGAAAAGGTCAAAGAGAAAGTGAAAAAGAAGCTTGGAAAATAAGGCATGGGTTCCAAAAATTATTGTTTTTGGCTTCCCAAAGGTACATGGAAATGGCGAAGATACTTGGTCAAGAGTTGATGCAAGTAAAAAGAAAGATCAGTTAAGAATATCCATGGTGATAGTGTGCAAGGTGAGACAATTTTTAGGTTTCCTTTGATTAATGAACAAGGTAGGAACAAGATGGTTTCTGTAATAATATCATGCTACTCTACAAATTCAGAAAAATTATAGCATGACGGTGCCAATGACAGCAAGAGAAGCTCGCAAGAATCAAGGAAAAGGTTAATTTTTTGTGAAAATCTCCAAATGATGAAAATGGGAAAGTTTCAATGGATAGAGATTGGAAGGGTGAGGGAACAATACCCTCATCCACATGATCAGTAATCAGAGAGCTTTGGGGTCCAAAAGGCTTCTAGTGGGGAGGAATGATTAGAGGCCCATTATTAAGCTCCAAAAAGAAAGTTCTTAGAATTGATTTAAACTAAATGACAACGATTGGCCCTTCACCAGGAATCCAACGCAAATTGTTTCATCGAAAACCGACTCTAGATAGAGAAGTTATAGCCTGATGACTGCCTTTCATAATAGGAAATTTTTTTAAAACAAATTACAAAATAGTGATAGGTTGATGACATGGCAGCTCAGTCAGCATGAAGGGAATATTTTTGAGTTAATGCCCAATGGAAATATGACAAGTGTCACAATAGGATTCGCCAGTTTGGTTTGAAATTGAGTTTTTTTAAAAGTTTGTCTCCTAAGGTTGAAGTTGTTTTTTTTTTAATATGCTGGATGGACAACCCAACCAGAGGCCCAAGCCATGGAAGCTAGACCAAGGAGATGTAGCTCAGGAGGGGTGAAATCCTTCATCAAAACTTTGTGTTGATGGATCAATTGTAATGGTTCACTATTCTTTATGTTGTTGTTGTTGTTCAACATTTTAATTTCATACTTTATGCTCTTGAATTCACTCATAAATTCAATTAAACTAATTGTTTGACACACATAAGAAACAAGGAAACCTATGTACAACAAGCATAAGATCAAAAAATAAAATTTAAATCTAAAAATGAAATTAGAAGAGGAAAACTAACATTCATGCTCAGATCAATCTATTACATCTACAACACCATCTATTATTTCTACCTCTTTGATGTTTACTACGACACCTAAGTCTTATCTTTACGGTGGTTTGACTGTCCCACCGGGTTGCCACTCTTTATTTGGAACCAACTCTGGTGCCTCCTCTAGTCCATGGAATTTTCCCATTTCATCATAAGGAATTTTATTTGGTTCCTCTCTTATGAGTACTAAATTGCCTAATCCTTTATTTGCATCTTCAGCTCAATATCAGTTTGGTCCTTCCGACGACCATCCATCTTATCCAGTTTCTACTAGAGTCCACCATATGAAGGTCAGTATGCTAAAACTTCTTATACTCTATATGCTGGGAGGAAACCCATGGTTACCCAATATGGCAGTACTCCTTCGTCTTTAGGTCAATCTTATGCTCGAATGCCTGTTTGTCAGTGGTAGCCTACCTTTCCTGTTCAACCACAAACGGTTGTGTAATAATATCAACCAGTTCAACCTATTCCATCTTTACCTACAACGCTTTTTATTACTTCCTTACCCTATTTACAAGCTCATTTTTCCATAGCTTAACCCTCTCAGGCGGGTCCTTCAACCCTTGACCCTCAAGTTTCGGGTCTATAGGCTTTTCCTCCCAAGGCTGGTTTACAACAATCGTCTGTATCGAGAATTCCTCTACCATGGGCCAGTTTACCATTGTATGGGATGTCACAAACTTCTACTGGTCCTTTCTATTCACAACTTGGTCCAACCTATTTTGGTTTGGGTTATAATCCTGGTGGGAAACAACTGGTATCCACAACCTCCTCCTCTATCACAGCCACAAAAAAAATTCCAACAGTATCAAACCTATCCTGGACTTGGTCAACAAGCCTACGCTGGGATTGGTCAACAAAAAGCTTATCCAGGTTTTGGTCAATAGGCCTATCAAGGGTTTGGTCAACAAACTTACTCCTATTAGGGTCAACAACAATAGATTCCTTATATTCGTGCACAACGACCTATTGCCCAGAAAACTCCATCTTACCCTGGTTACGATCAACTCAATCTAAACTGACAATTTCTGTTTGTTGCAACACTAGAGTTACTCGATTTAAACCAGCTCACTAATTATCCCATTCATTATTCACCTTGGTGGATGGTGATTCCTCATAAATTACCCTATGATATTCCGAAATTCAATGAGAATCCCGGAGAAGATCCTTCTACACACATTATGACTTATCATTTATGTTGTTCCTCAAACTCCTTGAATGATGATTTTGTTAGACTCCATATTTTCTAGCAAACGCTCACTGGTCCAGCTGCAAAGTGGTATATTAAATTACCACAAGCTTCTTTTGATAACTTCACGGCTTTGGCCACTACTTTTCTAACCTACTTCTAGTTACCCATTAGATATGAAACTGGAACAAAACTTTTGAACAACTTTAAAGAGACGTCTCCTTCTTATATATAGAATCACATACATGAGTGGTGTCATCGCCATTGAATGGTTAAAACCTTTGCTCCAGATTAGCTTTTATTTGAGTGGTTTATAAAGTCCTTATTGCCATCTATCACCGAGGACATGGCCAAAGGTGGTGTTGTCACTGAAGGGCAAGTAATTTCTCATGCCCAGTATTTGGATTTGATTTATACTCAGTCTAGCACGCTTCATAAAATAATTGGAATGCACTACGACTGAATTTTACTGTTCCTCCTCCTCCATCTAGTAAGGACTCCCATGTCAGCGACACTGTGATTGGTTCTGCCAGCACTCTGCTAGCAAGTCTACCATATTGTTCCACAATTATATGTCTAAGCAAACCCCTGTTGCGTTTGATCCGATGTCTTCTTCCAAAATACATTTTGTGTCATCTAACAAGGGAAAAAGTGACAAGCAACCCAGAAGTAAGAAGAATGGGAAACCTAAGAAAAAACAAAATTGACCCCAGCATGAAATATCATTTGATACATCTTGTACTTCTCGAAAACCTTGTTACCCTTGTTCGATATGTAATGAGGAGAATTTTATGCGAGACTGTCTTCACCGCTCAGAAGTCTCGAAACTTCCTAAGACTTCTCCCACATCTGCTATGCTAAGAGACCCTTTTCCAAATCTGGAAACACATATGGTTACTACGGATCCCGCTTCTAGTTCAAAAGCGCTTATGTTATCCTCCATTAAGCCGAAAAATGATGTTTTGGTGTCCACTTGAAGTAAATATTATGGTAATCCTCTTCTGTTGTCGAATAGTCAAGCTATAGATCAACCTACAACTTCGAGTTCGAATTTTTCTGATTCAATTCTGCCGCCTATTATTCTTGATTTAACAATAAAGCCACCAAAGGGAGTAGTTCATAAATCGAATTTCAACCCTCAAGCTCGTACAACTCAAAATTATAACGTAGTCGAAGATCTGGGTTAGTCACCTTCCATTATGTCAACGCTTGAGGTTCTTCATAATTGTCCCTCCCAAAAGCACACTTTTTTGTTGGCAATTGGTTGAATCGATCCGACAGACTCTAACCTTGTAGTATTTAACCATGCGGGCTATGTGCTATAATTTCTAGCACAATTAGCATTTTTGATCCAAGTAAATGTCCTGAATTACCTCATTCATCGGACTATTATCGATGAAGGTGCATCTACTTGTATCATGTCTATGAATTGTTGGAAGTCACTTGGCTCACCACGTTTATCACAATCATGTACTACAATGAAAGCTTTTGACGTTCGTACATATAAGACTTATGGAATTCTCAATAACCTACAAATCAAACTAGGGGGAAAACTGTTACTACTAAATTTGAGGTCATTGACAGACCCCTTGAGTACAATATCTTACTTGGAAGACAGTGGGTTTACACTATGGTTGCAGTTGTCTCTACTTAATTTAGCATGATCGCCTTCCCCCATAAGGGAAACATCACAACCATCGATCAACTCACCTTATTCACCTCTAATTCCTAGGCAAATGGAAGTGTTTCATTTGTTCACAGAGCCCCACCATATCTTCAAATCATTGGTGTAGGACTCTTTAAGGATTATTCCCTAATGGGCACCTTTTCGTTACCGCCGCCTGCGACATCGACGGAAATCGAAAAAATAGAAACATGCAATATGATACCTTCCACTTCATCTAATTTATGGAAGATTCCCAATGAATCTGAAATAGATAAGTTGGGTGAAACTATGCCACTAAGTCTAATCGAGCTCACATAAGAATCAATATTTTTGGCTTGTGCGGCTAATCTTGATCCTTTGTCGCTGACTATTTGGGTCGATTGTTCTTTGGATTATGGTACTTCTTCTAACCCTTTTTCATGTATATTCTCCAATGATGAGAGCATTATGGAATACATTATGTTGTAAGAAGAACCATGGGTATATTCTCATCACTGATCCCATCTTGTATATTAAATTGAAGATAGTCAAACTGAACTATATCGCTCTACATTTGTTGATTTCTTTACGAATTCCATTTCGATCCACACTATTGATTCTGAGCGAAACATATCAAATATCGAAGAAATTATTTATATCGATATTTCAACAAAACCTAGCATAGTAGAAAACATTCATGTCAGTGCCTCTTGTTTTGCATCTGAAATTGACACTTACCACTGTCTTTTCCGTGAATTCCGTGATTTATTTGCTTGGTCATATGAGGTAATGTTAGGCATTGATTCCAGTATTGTTGAGCACAATATTAAAATGTACCTTGTTGTCAAAATGGTACGACACCACCTTCGTCTTGTTCATCCTAAGATGGTTGTTGCTATTAAAGCAGAGGTTGAAAAACGTCTGCGTGCTAGTTTCATTTACTCTGTTCTGCTTATCGATTAGGTTTCCAACATTGTTCCTGTCATGAAGAAACAAGGGACAATAAGAGTGTGCTTTTATTATTGGGATGTTAATCATGCTTTCCCAAAGGAAAACTATCCCACTCCATTTATCAACCAAATCATTGACGAATGTGCTTGATTTGAAATATTTTCCTTCATGGACAGTTTTTTCGGTTACAATAAAATCAATATTTTCCCAGAATACTAATATAAAACATCATTTATCTATCCCTGTGGTACATTCACTTATCTAAAACTCCCTTTTGGTTTGAAGAACGTTGGCGAAGCCTTTCAGAGGGAAATGAATTATGCCTTCCATGACATCAAACACATTTTTCAACCTTATCTGGATGACTTACCTACACATTCATGGAAACGGGTTAACCACCTGGTACCTTTTAGAGTAATATTTTTACGATGAAGTTACTACAAAATACGCCTCAATCCACACAAACGTGTGTTTTGTATCGTTTCTGGTCATTTTCTTGGTTTCATCATGTCGAAATATGGAATTCAAATTGATCCCTTGAAGGTCCAGGCCATTCTAGATTTTCCTATGCCTTCCAACCTACTTCAGTTAGAGAAACTCCAAGGGAAGGTTAACTTTCTAAGGAGATTCATTCCCAACTATGCCAAAATGGCTAAAGGATTTACTCGACACTTGAAAAAGTGGACTCCCTTCCATTGGTATGAGGTCACGCAATATTATTTTGGTGCTCTTAAAGATACCCTTATCCGAGCATCATTAATGTATACCCCAAATTATTAGAGCGATTATTTCTTGTATCTCATCACTGCAGATACAACTGTCACCATGGTCTTAGTCCAGGAAGAAGATGAGATTGAAAATTTCATCTATTATTTTGGTTGTCATTTTAATGATAGGGAAGTTAAGTACATTTATGTTGAGAAGCTCAGTTTCGAAGTCATTCAAGCTGTACAAATATTTCGCCACTATATCCTGCTCCAGAAGACCATTTTCATTTCAGATTGAAACCCTAGGACATACATTCTCTCACGCCAATTTATGGGGGGAAAATACTCAAAATGGATAGTAATTTTTCAATAATTTGATTTGGAATTCATCAAATCCAATTCAAAGAAGGATTTGGTTTTCAATGAGCTTATCTGTGACCTTCCCTTGAGTATCATTGCCTCTACATTGGAACCATCTATTCCAGATGAGTCTTTCTTTCTGATTGCATCATCTGACCCATGGTATGGAGATTTTCTGATCTATCTCCAGACCCAAACTTTTTGACCCAATACCTCTCAATCACAACAATGACATATTCGATATCAAGCCAAATATTATCTCATTGTTAGTGATACACTTTATCATTGTGGTATCAATACGATTTTATGTAGGTGCCTCACTCATGACGAGGCTGAGAGAGTTTTAAATTATTTCCACGCTAGTACCTATGGTGGAAATTTGTCTAGTTTTGCTACCATGCGGAAGATTCTCTGAACTGGTTACTTCTGGCCTACCATATTTCGTGAATTCATTCTCGCGGTCAAAATTTGTTATGCTTCTTGGATATTTGATCATAAAACCCATGTGCTGCTAGCACCAATGCATCATGTCATCGTTGTGGGACCATTTTCCAAATGGGGCATTGATTTCATGACAAGTAACCCTCACTCGGTTGGGGAGCATGGCTATATTATTGTCGTCGTCAACTATTTTACCAAGTGGGCTGAGGTGATGCCTACATTTAACAACCCAGTGAGACAACTTCATTTTTTTCTTTAACCATGTGGTCACTCGGTTTGGTGTTCCACGAGCCATAGATAAAGATCATGCAAAGGACTTTCGCAACTACATGATGACTAAGTTGACTACCAAGTTAGGAATGTTACGTGATAGTTCTACCCTTTATTATCTGCAGGCTAATGGACAAGTTGAAGCCAGAAACATGATTATTAAGCATATGCTTCAACGAATGATTGGGGTTCATAAATGAAATTGGAATTTAATCCTATACTCGACTTTGTGGGCTTACCGAACATCGGTGAGAAACGCAACTGGATTTACTCCCTTTCAGCTGGTTTACAGTCTGGAAGCTATCTTATCGATTCAATGCGAAATTCCATTGTTGAAACTTGCGATTGACCTACTACCTGACGAAGAGGAACATCTTTTAGATTTCATCCATTTAAATGAAATGCGTCATGAAGCCACATTAGACAACGAAGCACATAAGAGATGAATCAAGGCGCAATATGACTGCAATATCAAGCCTCACACCTTCTCAGAAGGAGACCTGGTCTTACTTTATGATTAGGAATATGATACGATAGAAACAGGAAAATTCGAACCATTATGGCATGGCCCCTATATTTTCAAGCATGTTTTGGAAAAGGGTGCCTATGAGTTGGTAGATTATGATGGGATTCCATTGTCGCAACCTCAGAATGGGGTCTATCTCAAACGTTCCTATGCTTGATTCTGTGTAGTAAACACTATATGATACTGTATATCTGCTTTGATGGTGTGTGTGTCACAGTGTGTCTTTTAAGATTTTCCATGTGGTTATTAATCTGCTTTACATTTTGTTGTAGATGTGAGAATATTCAGAACCATTTGTTGGTTATGCCGATGGTGCTAGTTGTAGTACATAGAATCTATCCTCTGCAGCATGGGCCTTCTTTGCTTCAAGTGGCGATTTAGTTAGTTTCCAAGGGTTTGTATCAGTAGATCCACCAACAATATCACTAATTATAGCACATTGATCAAGATCCTCTCTGATGCCATTTCACTTGGCATTCGTCGCATCATCATGAAGCTAGAATCAGATCTTGTCATACTACAGCTTACTAGTCTTTATATTGTTCGAAATCCAACTATTCATCGCATGTTCCTTACAGTTCGTATTTTGGAAATACAATTTATTTACATCCAATATCAACACATTTCCAGAAACTTTAACACCTTGATTGATTCTATAGCGAATATGTGTTAAACAAACATTTTTAACATATGTAAAGACATATTTTCAATTCACATCACAGAATTGAATAGGATTACACATAACCATAGGAAAACACTGAAAGTAAAATATATAGATAATCGAGTTATCTACAAAAAATTTTGTCCAAGATACGTTGGTCACATGACCTCAAAATGCATGTAGAAATATCATATCCTAAGTAGATATAGTGGTGCTCATGATAGCAGGTCATTGCTTAAGATATCATGCGCAATAGCCTCATCCATCGGCTAGGCACACCAATAGTATGACGTTTCAGCCTCATCGGTAACTCCTCATTCTAGATATCTGGTATCCCGAGAGTCAACCCTTTTACATGTTGTTGTAACTCAACCAGAGTCTCGGTCAAATATAAATCGTGAAAGACTGCTCTGCCAACAGTCCTCTCTGCTGATTCATTCGGCTATTATGGAAGGCCCATTGGTCGAACACTACCCACATATGTATACATAAAACATCTTTATTTTAGTATTAGAAACATAAAAAACACAAACATGTAAAAAACATGGTCAAAACATTTTACCTATAGCACCCCGTTGGGCGCCTGCTAGTAACATCGAATCTGGGTCTCTATGAAAATCCACCCCTGTGTATGGATGCCCCTCTATGACGATATGTTGTCGTCAGATCCAAGTAAATAATTTAGTAGAGAATGAGATCGATGATTGGCCAACATTTCTAGCCATCAACTCTACCCACCGCTACATCTGCGAACCCCAGAACCAGCTACACCTAGTGTTACATGTTGTGGCTGCATCAATGGACTTCTCTCTAGAATGAAAGTGACTAGGATCAATCCATAGCTAAAATTATTCATCCTACCACTTTTCACTTTGGTCATCTGTTCTATCATCCGAGAGAGTACTGCTTCAGCCCAATTGAACACGGCCGACTAGAGGCACTCAAGCGCATACAACATGTATGATATATTCACAACATGAAGTGTCACGCTGCCAGCTAGCTTTGTGATGGTGAACATGATCATTCACAAAGGAATATCATGCACATACCTGACTTTTATCTTTCCATATTTGCCTTGCTCTATACTTGGCTGACAAAACTATTGAATGTAATCCCTCACTGTCTCACCTCCACGGATGGAACACACAAGGGAAATGGGGGTACGCCGTCTTGACAAACCTGTGAGAAAGTAAATATCATTGAACAACATTAGGAGCAACTTTTCCCCAATTTGAAATTCTTTCTCTATCGGATCCCATGAGAGAATAAAGAACTGTAATCATTCCAAATGTAGCCTCATCCGTGATAGTTTAAAGTACTTGAGTAACCTGCAATCCCTGAGGGCTCTGATAGTAGCAATATCATTTAGGGAAGCCATATCCCATTCCTCATGTTCTCTTTCTCACTATGTAATTGACACCGTGATTTGATCAAAGCTTGTAATCAAACGATAAGCTTAGTTAGGATCCATTTCATGCAGAAAAATGAACAAATTTTGGGCACCAAAAACAAAGAAAATTCATCAATTGTGCCCAATGCACCTTTCGACACTCAATGGTCTGTTGGTCCTAGGGCATTGTAGATTTTCCCTAGGAGCCCAAAAACCCTAAAAAATATGCCTAAAACTTCAAAATAATGATCGAGTTTCACTGTATCTAGACTCGTTAAAACATCACATACTGATGGCTTCACCCGAAGGGTGGAATTATACATCAAGCATATGTTATCCTCCTCAATATTGTTAAAAAATAAAGAGGTACTCGTCAACAATGACTGGGTAAAATGGCATAGGGATAAATCACTTTATGGTAGCAAGTCGCTCTTGAACATGACACTCATTCACTTCATCCCTGTCATTAGGGGAATTTTGAGGTCTAAAATGGGCCTCCTAAGGAAATTATTAAATAATAGTGGAAATAATAAAATAAGATTTGATGACATCATCAGATTTTAGAGGGAAATTTTTTTTACCTTTTCAACTCGTATTTTCAGCTTATATCCCAATGTTTTTACTCAAATTTCGAGTGGTAGTACTTGTTGGATGAAAAATTTAATTCCTCATCCAAGGATTACCCATGTTGCATACTTTCGGTGGACCTTGCTAAACGAAAATGAGAAATACATGAAAAACGTGATTGCAATCACATTTTTTCATGTATTTCTCGTTTTTCACATAGCAGGGTCCATCAAAAGTATGCGACATGGGTACTCCTTGGAAGCGGAATTAAATTTTGCATCCAAAGAGTACTCCTGCTTGAAATTTGAGTAAAAAATTTGGGATATAAGTTGAAAATAGGAGTTGAAAGAGTATTTTTATTATTTTTATTATTTTTTAATATGTTTACCATTCTAATTAAAAAATGGTGAATCATCCCCCATGGTTGAAATCATCATCTTGAAACCTATTGATTCTTATAAAGTTTATTTTGGTTTTACATTTTTCTTAGGAGGCCCCTTTTAGACCTGAAAATTCCCCTAATGGGATGTCAGGTTGGGTTATCTTCTTGATGGTATATCATACCATCCTTCACTATGATTTTGGGTTAATGCTACCAACTCATTCAGTGTTGCTGATATTTTCAAGAAAAGTCACTCAGTACTTCCTCATCCTTTTCAATGCTCATAAACTTTCATTTCATGACTGCCTTCCCTTAACATTGCTTCATTAGTTACATTATGTCTCTGAAATCATTACTCCCGTTTCATGTCGTTGATGGAGGATACATCAAGTCCCTCCCACGACGAGTTGCTTCCCGTTGACATCAGCTCATCATTTTGGAAGTTGACTTAGAAACACCCTTCCACTACCTTCGAGCTTCCATACATCAATGGCAAGTTTCTCGCCTCAGGCGACAGGTTGAAATCACTAGCCTTTGATTGAAATACTTTGTATGGTGTTAGACACCAAATCATCTATTCACACCATGCAAATTGTACTGGAGTTCCATGAAAGCCATTATGATCATAAGTGGTTTCCCTCGTGTCTGTTAACGGCTTACAAAATTAGCTGGTAATCAGACGGTTGCTTCCCATGTTCGAATTTAGATCACATATTCGCATGGTTAGAATTTTACTTGAGTGATTGAGTGAACGAGATAGAAGACACTGGATCTAGTTTCATCCATCCGGGTTGCGATTTCAGGAGTAGCACCACATCATCTATACAATGGATTTACTGTTGATCAACGGTTGTCATTGATGTCAACCCAAGCAGCACCATGGGCTAACCCAATATTGCATGGAAATTTTGACCTACAAAATTGATACATTCTAGGTAAATAATTCTTTTGATGGTTTCTACTTGTCGAGATGTTTCTGTTGATATATGGCACACCATGTAATTCTTCACGGTTTGAGAGATATTCATGTTTGAAGTTTGTACCCCCAGTTAGTGGGCTAAAACCCCATGGGGTTGTGGCATGGGTTATTGAAAAGTCATAATTAATATTTTTTAAGCTCTTAGAATCCCTCCCATGTTCACTTGTTGAAGTCCCTGTCAACCTAAGCATTTATATAAATTGTGATCCTCATATCCTTCTCATGTAAGGGATTTCGCCATCTGAAACAGGTCATCATGGAATTTTCACTCTAAATTTTTGTCTACGAATGTTCAGAAGCTGAAATTTTAATGAGGCGAAGCTGAAATCCTGAGGAAGCTACTGTGAAAATTTTAGATCAAGGTGCGCAATATTTTCAGATATATGATCTGTGGAAGTCAGTGTTTTTTGCAGGCTCTTGAAATTCATCTCAAAGAAGTGACCTTGGTAAAATAATCATAACTCTCTCTCTGAGTATCGGATTGGAATTATGTAAAATGTGGAAAACAGTGCACAATCTTCAGTTTCCACTCAATCAATTTCAGATCCAAATGAAGAAACAGTGACACGTCGCACGCCGTATAAGTTCACTCTTCTAAAACAGTGCATAATTAGGGCATTGTGAGAGATTAGGTATAACTCTCTATTGAGGAATCCAAATTGGGTCAGACCTATGGCATTGGAAAGATGACTCAAAGGAATACTACAAGACCGAAAATAAAATATTGGGGATCTGAAATAACAGATATACACCAGATTCAATATCGAGCTCCTAGAAGGAAAAGAAAAAGCTAGATCATGTGTTGTCAATGGCTGCAAAGGAGTAGAATTTCTAGGGAAGCAAAGCAAAGCAAGGTGCAATAGAGGGTAGCATGACAAGAGAAGAAACCAAGGTGCATAAAAACAACAATAAGTTCATCACATGAAGTCTTCAAGTGGGTAGCATTGCATACAATCATTGTAAATACATTATTGTACAAATTGTACTAGTTTCTATCTGGCAAGAGTTGAAGAGGCAGTGTCGGGTGGTCTAGGATCATCATTAGGTGGTTGTGTCAAAGTTGGGGCTATGGTCTAGTGTATCTTCTTCTTCTACATCATTCTATATCATTGTAAAGTGGACCATTTTCCCTGGTACAGGAGTCCATTCTTCTTTTATTCTTCTATAGGGTGGTAGGGTGGTGCTAGGGTGAGTTGCAGCTCATTGGGTGTTGGGGCATCCATTTAGTTGATTACTAAAGAATATTGGGCATTGGAGCGTCCATCGAGTGGGAGCTAGAGAAGAATTCTTTTCTAGATTCTGGGAAGTTGGAGCTTTATTTTCAATTGGAGTTGAATATTAAAGAATTATTAGAAAAGCATTAGGTGGTTTTTGTCCCGGAGTGGGTTTCCACCTTAAAAACTGTATGCATTTGTGTTCCTCTTGTTTTCTGCTATCATTGTACAAACACTGATAATAATTGAATATTAAATAATGCTCTAATTGAAAGGAATACTGATTCACCCCCCCCTATCAGTATTTCCAACAATTGGTATCGTAGTTTGGTTCCTTCAATAGCAGTTTAACAAATGGGAAGGAGGTTTACAAATGGGAAAGAGGTCATAGAGCATACCAAGAATGGTGTACCTATGTTCAATCAAAATAACTATGCACTTTGGAAAGGAATAATGGAGGTATATCTCTTGGCACAAGGTTACGAATTATGGGACACTGTTCACAATGGATTTACATCAACCGCAGATGAACAAGGTAAGAATAATTTGGTAAAT
Organism: Pinus albicaulis; assembly: GCA_034641835.2. Lineage (NCBI taxonomy): Eukaryota > Viridiplantae > Streptophyta > Pinopsida > Pinales > Pinaceae > Pinus > Pinus albicaulis. Next base: position 1,219,468,474 of record CM076580.1, read on the forward strand.
GATGCAAAAGCAAAGAATATTATTATCAGTGAACTTATTGAATCTACTTATCATAAGGTGTTGGGTTTTAAAACCGCCAAAAATGTATGAGACAAGCTTGAGAATATATATGAAGGTGACTCAAATGTCAAAGAAACAAAGCTTGAAATCTATAGAGAAAAAATTGAGCAACTCAAAATGAAAGAAGATTGCAACATTGCTACATACTTCCAATACGTTGATGAAATAACCAATACTTTGGAAGGATTGGGGGAGCCAGTTGATGAGAAGACTATTATACGAAAGATTCTTAGAACATTACCAGGGAGATTCAAACCAAAGGTATCGGTCTTAGAATACAATGGAAATATGGAAAAACTCAACAAAGAGGTATTACATGGAGTTCTCATAGAATATGAAATGAGGCTTGATGAAGAAGAGGGTACTTCGCATCTAGAAACTGCGTTCGCTGCATCTAAGAAAACCAATAAGGATAAACAACCTTCATTTGAAAAGACAAACACCTGCAAGTGTGAAGAAAAGGGAGATGATGGAGAAGGTCTTTCAGATGAATAATATGCTTATTTCACAAGAAAACTAAAAATTGGTAAGGGAAAATTCAAAGGTAAAATTCCATTGATATGTTTCGGCTGTGATGAGGTTGGGAATTTCACAGCAAAATGTCCAAACAAAAGTGATGGAAACTCAAAAGGAAAGAAAGGCTTTAAGAAATTCAACAAGCAAGGATCCAAAAGGAACTTTCTCTCTATAGAATATAGTTCATCATCCGATGAAGACAATGACAACGAAGAAGAAGCCAAGGAGAGAGTATTTTTTATGGCCAAGCACAATAAACAGGAGGTATAAAACAATGAAGAAGAAGGATTGACCATAGAATAATTTTATAAGGAAGAAATCAAGCTTATAAAATATCTCAAGGAAGAGAAGATCCATTCCAATACTCTTGAAGAACAAGTTCAAGGTCTCAAAATTTAAGTTGAAGAACACAAATGCATTGAAGAGTCACTTCAAAAGAAGTTGGAAGAAAGAAACCAAGAAAGGGAAGAATTAGAAGCCGAAGTAGTCTCGCTGCGTGAGGAAGTGAAGAAAGGAAAAAATATCAAAAACTATGCCAACAGCTCAAGGGATTGGAAGAACTCATCAATAATCAATGATCTTACAATGACAGAACTGGCAACGATTACAAAGAAGAATAAGCAGGACCTTATACAACAAAATACAATGAACCTATGAGATCTGACATGCATATAAACTTTATTGGACAAGATTCACAAGAACAACCTTGGAAGACAATTCCTCGACGAAAATTTCCATCTAGGTACCAACATATCTTTTATGGCTACTATTATTCATGTGGAAAATTTGGTCATAAAGCTGTAGAATGTTGCACGTACCCTAGGAACGAATACAATTCTAGGAGATCTGTCAAATATGAACCTCCCAGGGCTCAGTGAAATATTAATAGATTTGAACATTTAAGAAATAATATTGAATGTTACAAATGTCGAAATTTTGGACACACAGCCAAAGACTGCAGACTTGAAAATCCTCCAGAAGAATCTTTGAAGCCACAGAACGAACGAACATGGAAGAAGAAGAAGACTGATAATTGTGCTCTCGCTTTCAAGGCTCAAAAAAATAAATATGTGTGGTATGTTGATAGCGGTTGCTCAATGCATATGACTGGAGATAGAAATAAATTTGTATCTCTGAAAGAGAAGAAGGATGGAACCGTGTCCTTTGGAAATGATGGATCTTCAAATGTTATAGGATCAGGTACTGTCATTCTTGGAAGCAAAGATGCTCTAGCCAAGAATGTTCTATTTGTTGAAAACATGAATCACAATCTACTCAGTGTAGGACAAATGTGTGATCAAGGACACACAATACTATTCAACTCCACAAAATGTGAAATCAGGAAAGGCATGTATGGTGAAATTGTGGCTACAACAAGTCGAGCTCCAAATGACATATATGTTCTGGATGAAGCAACTAAATCATGTCTAATAGCTAAAGAGGATGATATAATATTTGGTAGAAATGATGATCGACTAAGTAAGAAGTTTTCTACAAAGGTGCAAAGTGATTTTGAGATGTCTTTACTTGGTGAGCTCACATACTTCTTAGGGCTTCAAATATCTCAGCAAGAGAAGGGAATATTTATATGTCAAGCCAAATATATCAAGGAAATGCTCAAGAAATTTAAAATGGAAGATTGCAAACCCATCCTTACTCCAATGGCAATAGGTTGCAAATTGAGCATAAATGACTCATCTAAGGATGTGGATCAAAGGTTGTACATATCTATGATTGGTAGTCTTTTATATGTAACAGCCTCCTGGCCATATGTTATGCAAGTAGTTGGACAAGTAGCAAGATTCCAAGTAGCACCAAAATAATCGAATACTATTGCCATCAAAAGAATTCTTCGATATCTAAAGGGAACAACAGAATATAGCTTGTGGTATCCCAAGGGTAACAATCTCACTATTCATTCCTTTACAGATGCAGATCGGGCAGGAAGTGTTGATGATCGTCAGAGTACTCATGAAGCATTGGAATATCATTGTCAGAAGCTTGGGATTCTCCCAAGTTTTCATTAGATTATAGGTCTGCAGGATGGTTGTGTGTGAGGGGGAGTGGAAGTGTGTACAGGTCCATAGGATGGTTGTGTTTCAGGGCAAGTTACCCTTTTCCATTGATGTTAAAGGGGGAGAGAATGTTGTAGGAAGAGGTGCCATGATCGCAGGGGGAGTACTTGTGTTTCCATCAATGCCAAAGGGGGATATTGTTGATCAGCGGTTGTCATTGATGTCAACCCAAGAAGCACCAGGGACTAACCTAATATTGCATGGGAATTTTGACCTACCAAATTAATATATTCTAGGTCAATAATTTTTTTTATGGTTTCCACTTGTTGAGATGTTTCCGTTGATATATGGCATGCCATGTAATTCTTCACGGTTTGAGAGATATTCATGTTTGAAGTTTGTACCCCCAGTTAGTGGGCTAAAACCCCATGGGGTTGTGGCATTGGTTATTGAAAAGTCATAATTAATATTTTTTAAGCTCCTAAAATCCCTCCCATGTTCACTTGTTGAAGCCTCTCTCAACCTAAGCATTTATATAAATTGTGATCCTCATATCCTCCTCATGCAAGGGATTTCGCCATCTGAAATAGGTCATCGTGGAATTTTAGATATAAATTTTTTTCTACAAAGGTTCAGAAGCTGAAATATTTATAAGGTGAAGTCGAAATCCTGAGGAAGCTACTGAGAAAATTTCAGATCAAGGTGTGCAATATTTTCGGATATATGATTTGTGGAAGTCGGTGTTTTTGCAGGCTTCTGAAATTCATCTCAAAGAAGTGACCTTGGTAAAATAGTCATAACTCTATCTCTAAGTATCAGATTAGAATTCTATAAAAAATGGCAGATAGTGCACAATATGCAGTTTTAGCTCTATCAAGTTCAGAGCCAAATGAAGAAAAAGTGACACGTGGCATGCCGTACAAGTTCAATCTACTGAAATAGTCCATAATTAGGGCATTGTGAAAGATTGGGTATAAATATCCCTTGATGAATCAAAATTGGGTCAGACCTATGGCATTGGAAAGAAGACTTAGAGGACTACTACAAGACCAAAAATCAGATATTTTGGATCTTAGATAACAAAGATACACTAGATTCAATATCGAGCTCCTAGAAGGAAAAGAAAAAGCTAGATCATGTGTTGTCAAGGGTTGCAAAGGAACAGAATTTCTGGGGAAGAAAAGCAAAGCAAGGTGTAGTAGAGGGTAGCGTGACAAGAGCAAAAACCAAGGTGCATAACAACAGCAATAATTTCATCACATGAAGTCTACAAGTGGGCAGCACTGCATACAATCATTGTACTTAGTCATTGTAAATACATTATTGTACAAATATTACAAGTGTCTATCTGCCAAGAGTTGAAGAGGCAGTGTCGGGTGGTCTAGGATCATCATTAGGTGGTTGTATCAAAGTTGGGGTTATGGTCTAGTGTATCTTGTTCTTCTACATCATTCTATATCGTTGTAAAGTGGACCATTTTCCCTGGTACAGGAGTCCATTCTTCTTTTATTCTTCTATGGGGTGGTAGGGTGGTGCTAGGGTGAGTTGTAGCTCATTGGGTGTTGGGGCATCCATTTAGTTAACTACTGAAGAATCTTGGGTGTTGGAGCATCCATTTAGTGGGAGCTAGAGAAGAATTCTTTTCTAGATTCTTGGAAGTTGGAGCTTTATTCTCACTTGGAGTTGAATATTAAAGAGTTATTAGAAAAGCATTAGGTGGTTTTTTTCCCGGAGTGGGTTTCCACCTTAAAAACTGTGTGCATTTGTGTTCCTCTTTTTTGCTGCTATCATTGTACAAACACTGATAATAATTGAAGATTAACTAATTCTATAATTGAAAGGAATACTGATTCACCCCCCCTCTCAGTATTTCCAACATTTACATTGATGGTCTTCCTATCATGGGTCTACATCTGTAGGCGACTTTCTGATTTCTATACATGTTATGATAGTTTATGTATTGAGTATGGGCATGCCTCCCTTAGAAATTCATGTACAAAATGTAAAATAGATCATTATGTAATCTATTGTAGTTAATGCAGGTCACCGTCCGCTTCAGATCCTACTCATCACATCGTAAATCATATCACTCAACATTATCATTTTTAAATTCATGCTTTAGGGGGCAGCTATTACAGGTCAATTTCGGCATCACTCCTAAAACTTAGATCAATACAAACATGGTCTATCATACCCTAAATGAGTTGCTACTTGACTTAAAAAATTCATCCCATTGCTGGTTTTTATCCATGAAAGTTTCACTCCTTAAAGTCTAGGTGAAATGCTCCATTGAGCCACCAACACACCCCTAGGCTGCAGTAAGTGCTTTTAAAAGTACTTACTCCCATGAAAAACAACGTTGTAGAGCACCTAGGCCCACTTAATACTACGTTGGTAGGCTTTGAGCAAATTTTTCAAATGATTATGGGAATCTTCCTACTTTCTAGTGGCTTCTAGAAGTGGTTCAAGCTATCATGCTATCTGATAATATTGAATATGAACACCATGGAGTCATTAAATCACATATCCTCTTATCCCATTAAATAAGGAAACTCCCTCATCCATTTATGAAGAAGCCATTCAATGACCATTTAATGCCAAACTACCCTCATTTCATATAAATTAAGCACTGATCATAGTGGAAAAGGAGCTGGAATTTTGTAGTGTTATGCTGGTGAGATTATAGCTATTTGAGATATTGTTTGAAAGTAAAGTTATGCTACTGGAGTAATGTTACTAATGTGATGAGGATGGACTGAAGCTGCAGCAAGTTGACATCAAATCGATCCAACTAGTTGTAACTTATCCTTCTATCTTATAATAAAGAGATTTTCTCTTTTCCCAATACATGTGTTCATGCTTTTATATATTTATTTCAAATGTATAGATTCAGTTTGATTAAGATGAATAGATCATATGCCTTTATGTCATTTTTTGTCTTCTGTTAGTAATTGCAGGTACCAATCAAACAAGTTCAATTTGATTGGGAGTGACGAGAGTGAAAAAAAAGAGACGAGGAATAACGAAGGATCACAAGTTGTTGTTCTTCTCTTATCTGTTTATCTTAAGGAAAAGGTCTAGTGTTTTTCATTTTTTGTTCTAGGTGAATCCACCACACTTAGGGAAACATATCTATCTGTAGGTTTGATTTATTTAAAACAATGGTGAAGGATTTTAAGCTCCCTAAAATTCAACTTCTATGTCTCAATGTAAATGATCGATGGGTGTTATTGGAAGCCTATCCCACCGATTCACCACCTAACTACATAGAGTTTTTGGCCTTGATTCCTAAGTGGGATTAATCTATGTCTGTTATATTATTAAATGTGGCATGTTTCAAGTCTTGGCTTGGCGGTGTTAACTAAGCTCACTGTCACTTAGGATGTGCAATTGTGTGTGAAAAGTGTGTTTATTGTATGATTTAATTGAGCATGTTTGATGATGTAATATACTGCTAAAATAAAATGTTGAAATACTACAAATAATGTTGTAAAACGACTGTAAAATAAAAAACCAATCAAGCACAAACCCCACCTGAACAAGGATATCATACAACTAAACTAGGAGAGGCACAAAAGCTACTAAAAAAACACAAAAATTCATACAAGGTCTAATGTTTAAGGGATTGGTATCTAAAAGCTCTAAGTTACTAAAAATGGTGCAAAAAAACAACAAAAATCAGAGGTGAAATCTGTTGCAAAGGATAGGAAAGAAGCTTAAAAACCTAAGACACTCAAGGGGGTCCTAAGGGGGAAGGAAAGATAAAAATAAAAATGGAGTTAAAATAGATAAATAACCTATCCTAAATGGATTAATAAAGTGGATCAGACCCTGAAAACCAGTGGCTAAAAATGTCGAAACCCTAGACTCCTCACTCAACCAATCTCCTCCTAAAAGTCAAAGGTTTCCTACAAACACTAGGGGATTTTTTTCTTCTTCAAAGAGAAAAAATAAGAGTATTTAGGACTAAGGGATACTGAAATGGAGGTGAACAAACCCTTCATAGTACACACACACAACACTCTCATTAATGCTGGGAAAAAACTAAAAAAATTCCGAAATTTTTTCAAAACGTAGGTACTGACCTGAAATAGGATGAAAGCATACTTTTTGGGCCAAATAGAGCGTTTTGGAGCTCTAAGCACAACTATGGGGCTGAAAAGTGTGTTTTTATCCTAGGACTCTGAGTCATCAGATCTCACACATATGTTGTTGTCTCATGTTTGGTTGGTGCCTCTGACCCGTGGAAAAAACCTGAACACCACGAAAAACTAAAAATTTGACAGAATAATGGATAAAAAACTATAAATAGAAATGCGAGACTAAAAATAGCTTCATAAAATACTGAAATTTCTGAAGCAAAAGTCATCTAGGAAACTAAATTGTTACACTAGCGGAGTCGTTATTTTTTAGTATGAAATTTCTTGGAAGGTGTACCAAAAAAATCTCACTTAAGTCACAAGTGACATTAGAGAAATTTTGAGGTCTAAAATGGGCCTCCTAATAAAAATGTACAACCAAAATAAAATTTATAAGAACCAATAGGATTCGAGATTATGATGTCAATCATGGGGGATGATTCACCATTTTTGGGGCAAAAAAGTAAAATGATTAAAAAATACTAAAATAATAAAACTACTTTTTCCACTTGTATTTTCAACTTATCTCCGCAAGGCTTTACTAAAATTTCGATCGAGAGTACTTTTTGGATGAAAAAATTAATTCCTCATCCAAGGAATACCCATGTCGCATACTTTTAATGGACCCTGCTACAAAAAAAATGAGAAATACATGAAAAATGTGATTGCAATCATATTTTTCATGTAGTTGGGTCCATCTAAAGTATGCAACATTGGTACTTCTTGGATAATGAATTAAATTATGCATCCAATGGGTGTTCCTGCTCGAAATTTGAGTAAACACATAGGGATATAAGTTGAAAATATGAGTCGAAAAAAGTACTTTTTCCTTTTTTCCCTCTAAAATTTGATGATGTAATTTAATCTTATTTGATTATTTACACCATTATTTTATAATTTTCTTAGGAGGCCCATCTTAGGTCCTCAAAATTACCCGAATTCTAGTGACCCTAACAACAATTGTGGATACTTATACTTTAGATCTACAATAAAAATGTAAGAAAAACCTCTAGAAAAATAGATGTATGTGATCTAAAAGAACAAACAAAATAAATCTTATCTAATAACCCAATTTTGGAAATTTTTTTGAAAGAATAAATATTTTATTAATAACACCTGTTGAAAGAGATTTACAAAATGTTCATAAATCCTTTTCCGTGGGATGGGTCCTTTGATATCATTGATGCTTCAGTATTAGATCTTCCTCTCTTAATGTGTGAAACCCAAATGATATGTAGAAATCTAGTGGGAGCTCAAAAGTATGAGACAATAATGGTGATGATGATAATAATCATGGTGAAGAATGAATGAAAATCCCTCTTATTTATAACAAAGTAATAGGTTGATCTAAAAAATGGAGAATAATAAAATATTGTTGACCAAAATCAAGATATAGTGGTTAGGAATACTTTATTATATTTTTTGAGAGGCAAAAGATATTCAAAATTCTCAAATATCTTTATTGAGAAATAATTAACAAATAAAATGATTTATTAATTTTTTCGTGAATAATAAGAAAAGTGTGAAAATGAAATAACTATTAAATAGTTATTTAAAAATTATTCCAGGAATGAAGTTAAGGAAAAATAAATAAATAGTGATTTATTTAATTATTCCTAGGTGATTTAGTCAAATGCGACAAGGAATAATTATCAAACAATGATTTAACAATTATTCCTAGAGAAAATTAAATAAATAATAGTTTATTTAATTATTTTCATGGGTTTTAATTATAAATAACTTAATAAAAGTGGTTTATTAAATTATTTACCATAGTGAAATTTATTTTATTATGGTAAAATTAAAATTACATGGTGTATTTCGATTCACCTAGTTAGAAATGTCTAGGTGATCATTTTTTGGTGATAACAATCCATGCCCCTATGCAAATTGTGCGTTGTTTTTAATTGAAAACCTCCCTAGCTCTAAATATCCTCAAATGAATACATTTTCTATTGATGGAGTCCTATGAGGAGGGTGTTAGTAGCTATAACCAAATGTTAGGAGTCTAACGAGATCAATTTTTTTTAAATTTGAGTCTTGGTTTGAATTATATGGCGAGCTGCAACTCACTTCGAACAGGTATTTAGGCACATATTTTAAATTTTGTTTGGGGATGTAAAACCCAATATCGATCGCTCCTCTTTAGCCTATCTTGTTTATTTGGATTATCAAAAATGGTTTTTATTCTTTATTTGGATTTTAACATCCATGTTTGATTCCAAAATAAATACACAACAACTAAAGAAATCAATGAAAAACCTTATATGTATGTATGAATTTTAATCAACATTTTTAAAATTGCAATTTTTAACTCAACTTTGGATGGAGCTAGTTTTGGGGCTTGTCGAAGCCTCGAAATTTTCTGCAACATGGGGGATGACCTCTCGGTCCGGACCTTAAAGCAGTTCCTTTGCTGTTTGGAATGGTGGTTCCGATTGGTTTAACTAGTTCCAGTTACAGTTTCTCAATCTTCAATGGCTTAAAATATAAATTTTTAGCCAATGAAGAAGAGACATTTGATCATTCCTCTTGCTGATCAAGCAAGAAAGTGATCCTTAAGCTAATTTGGGGCTCAGCCAAGCCACAACTAAAGTTTTGCCTCTTTGGTAAGAGGACTTCTAGTAATGTAAAATTAAATCTGAAATGAAAAATTATTCTAAAATGCAAGCGAAAGGAAATTTATCCTAATCCTATCTCAATCAGGCAGATATAGATTTAACCCAACTGAGGGCAAGATATTTTAAATGATTGAGATCTAAATATGTCTGGCTTATAATGAATACCAAGCTAATGAAATAGTTCATTAATTGACATTATGTATACCAAAACACATCCTATTCAGAGACCTATTAACTAAGATAATCAACCAACAACATTTAGGAAGTAGTTCACAAAAAATGTTATTGATTGTTAAATCAGTATTTAAAGGAAATATTTATGAGTAAATAGTTACTCAGAAATCAGAATTCAACCCATAAGAAAAGAAATAAATAATTACATATAATTGAGACACATTACGCATATCGACAATAGTGCACAAATATGAATAAAATGACACATTCCTGCTACCAGAAAATGAAACCAGTATTTTAAAAAATAATATTAGGAATATCAATTTATTAAATCCATTTCTCTAGCTTCGGTCTCCAACAGTCCTTTACAATGCTTGAACTTTTGTTTTTTGAAAAAATAACCATAATAGTGCAAGCTTCGTTCTCCATACATAATTCAACATGTTAAGAAAAAATCCTCAATAAGTCCTAGATCTGAGTTTCATGTCCTCTACCCTACAACTTTAAATCCTCTATACAATAGTGCCTTCAAGAATCTCTGAATTGCATAGAAGATGATCCCCTTATTACATTCTACAATCTGCTATTTATAAAATTTACAAAAGCATTTCTTAATAAGAAAGTTTGTTGAAGAGTGAATCTACTCCATCAATTTTCATTAGGCCAAAATCTCATTGTTAACTTGCTGGAGCATTCTAATTGATTTAGATTTTCTTCTTCTCATCTATTCAATAGTTTTCCTACAAAAAAAAAAAAAAAAAAAAAATGTAAAAAAAAAATCAAAATGCCAAATCTGGAATTTAAAGCAAATCCAATTAAAAATTAATTACATAATTTAAATAAAAGAAATATAATCTTTCAATTGATGCATGCGATGATCTAATTGGCCAAGATGAACATAGACAAATGGATATGCACTCATAAGAAGTTGTGGGCAAATGAAAATGCAAAAAATTAAAATCGGAAATTAGTTTTGTTAAAAAATTTGAAGCTTGATATTCTGCTTCCTTTTAGACCAAATTAGTGATAAAATATGGAAATTAAACCACTTTAGGAATAATCTCCATGATTTTATCTATCCAATGAGTTGTCCCGGGCCTCATTTGATCAAGTAAAACTCAATCTACGAGCTTCCAAAATTGGTATATAAAAATGGACATAATTTTGAAATTTCTGTTGCTTAGGCTAAAATTCAGCAATTTTAAATCAAATTATAATTCTAAATTAAATTATAATATTTAATGTTTATAATTATATTATTAATCTGAATTAATTACAAATTAAATATTTAACCAAATTAAATTAATTAAAAACCAATTTTAATTATTAATTAAAATATTATTATATTATATTAATGTTATAATTTAAATGTATTAAAATTATAGTAAAATATTATAATTAAAATATAATAACTATAATATTAACATAACATTTTAGCATTTAAAAAAACATATTATAATAATTCAAACCAATACGCGAACAGTTATGGTGGGAGGTATGAAAGTTAAGGGAGTTAGAAGGTGTGGAGGTATTAATGGTGAGAGAGGATGGAGTCATAAGGAGGATGAGTGGAATAATGAGGTAGAGGGATAAGGTGATGTTAGGGTGAGGTTACGGAGGGATAACGAGAATATAAAATTTATGTTAAAAAAATTTTTTTTTTTTTTTTTTTTTTTCCTAGCATAAAACCAAAAAATCGCACATCACAAATTCTGTAAGGGACGAGTTTGAGGTGCTTAAGTGAAAATGTGATATGCGATTTGAGATATCGCAATTTCGCAATCCTATTTTTATTTCGAATTTTTTAAATCGGTTTTTTTTCTTAATTTTAGGATTTTTAGAAGAGAGGATGTGGTGAGAAGTGGGACTCACATGGGATTAACCATCTTACAAATTGGACTATAGAAATTTTGCAATTTTGATAGTATGGGCTTTGCTAATTTATTTTAAAATAATAAATTGGATTAAATTACCAAGATCTTGAAACATGTTTTATTCCATTGTACAATTTAGTTCGGTCATTTTGTAGGACCGTTAGTGAAAAATGAATGAATTAGTAAAAATGAACTAAAAGTTAATATTTACAATGAAGACTATTTTAATTGCAAAAATAAAAATATTATACATTTATTTATATTTTTTAACCGAGGGGAAAAAATACGATCAAACTTCTAAGGAGTGTCATTTACAAATTGGTTGACCAAATGAAGCGAAACAAACATTGTTGGAAAGCTTGTGAAAAATCAGATTCAATGAAACAATTAAAATAGAAATGTGATAAAAATGAAAAAATGACAAAATTTTAGCACAATTAACTTAATAAAAATCATAAAAAGTATTTATCTAAAAATTAATGGAAAGGGTCCCAATTATTGAAGTAAATAATTCAAAAATGGGGGGGTGTTGAGTTTTCCCTACAACAATGGCGACACATGGGAGAAGGGAAAATTATCTCTAATTAAAGATAATGAACTTAAATTTACCCAAAGGTTAAAAATAATGAAAATCATGAAATCGTCTAATAGTAAAACATTTCCATAGGTCCCACATAATAGATTAAGCAATATGATTTTGTAAAGATAAGTACTTAAAACAAATTCTAGTAAATGTGATGAATCCAAATTTGGGAAAATTTATTATAATACTACATCAAATGAAAAATAGAAAAATGTAGAGATTGCTTTTTGATAGAAAGGGTAGAAAAATAGAAAAAGGTTTTCGATAAAGTATATATCCATTTTATGATTGTCTTAGACATCGCTTTGCTATGAGCGAACCTGAACAATACTCCAGCGAAGTTGTCTTTTATGCCATACAAGCCTAGTCCTATTGCTAGTGAACATCCATAGCCTTGGCGGGTTTACTTTCATTTCCCATGTTTCCTCTTTTAATCACCATTTTGATAGGTGCATTTTCAAGCTTTCAGTTTATGATGTATTTGAGTGAAAGAGGTTGAATTTTTATATAGATTTATGTTTAATGGACATAATACTTTCATAATGCTTACTCAAAATTATTTCCCTAGAGCTATCAATGAGAGGAGTTTTTATGTAGAATGGTGGTAGTGATTCATTGTATTAAACTCAAATAAGTTATTTCATTGAAAAAATAAACTCGATCACTTAGAAAGGATGTGTGCTCCTGCATGAAAAATATTTAAATTAAGATGATTTTATGGTTCCATAAAAAGTATGACTTTAATGATAAATGAAATTCACTGAAAATAGATAGAGTAAAAAGATTTCCCATGTATGTCAACAATTGTAAGGTAAGAAAAATACCTTTTCACATAAATCATGGCAGAGTCATCGAAATATAAAAGAAAAAAATGAAAGAAAAATGAAAATAATTCCTCAACTAAAGTAAGAAAATAAATCAGCAGACAAAAAAAAATGAAAAAGGCGAAAGGTAAAAGAAAAATCCAAATTTAAAAGATGAACTCCAACAAGACTACTTATATTATTGTCTAAAAAAAAGAGAAAAAAATAAGCATATGCATGTTCATTCCTATGTTGAGGTTAAAAAAAAAAATTAATCTTGCAGAAGAAAATGAGATTCTCAAAATGTAGAGGATGAATAGCCATTACGAGGTAAAATTCAACCCACATGAAAAGGTCTCTCTCTGCTGAAAATTTTCCTTCTTCAAGACAAAACCTGCATAAAAACATCTTAACTATTTTCTAATGAAATAAATGCTTAAAGAAACAGACTAGAGGTCCAAAAACTCCCCAAGTTAGCTGATTTGATGAGGCTCATTACCGTTTCTTTCAATAATCTCAAAGAGAAAAAGTAAATGAACTTCGAAATATGATCTGGTAGAGGTGTGAAAGGTTCATGAAGACTTGTAAAAAAAGAGTTCAAGATGAACAAAAATAAAAAGAAACAAAACTAAAACCTAAAGTGAAGAAATGAAAATGAATGAAAGTGGGCACCTGAAACTTACCATTGGAGAAATGCATTTAATATTACCTAAAAGGTATCATTTTCTCCAACAAAAGATAACTTCTTCCTTTAATTAGAATTAAAAGAATGAATAATTTTTATTGACCCAAAATCATTATTTATTAAATCTAAAGTAAAACATGAAGTAAACTGAAAGAAAGCAAAGTTTCATGTTCAAGGAATCATAAATAAATTGAATCCATCAGAAATGAGGATGAATATTTGCTTATTTATGAATTGCAATGATTAATGTTCTCTTTTATTTTTCCCTTCTAAATTTATATCAGCCCCAGAATATTGAAGTTGATTCAACATCCCAAATAATGTCTCAATTATGTATATGAAGAGGACTTGAATCTTTATATGAAGTATGAAGAAAAATTCAGATTAAAAGAAAATTAAAAATATGAATTAATCACATTGCTTTTACTTGTTCCAAATTCCTTATTATTGAAAGAAATTGCTGAGAAGAGTAAAATAGGTCCATGTACATACACTATGAAGAATGTATATCCCTTTAGTGATAAAATCATCCCTATGAATGAATACTTGGATTTGGAAAAACCTAATATTGAAATACGTCCAAGTTTTGGACCACCATGATAACATGAAAGTAGTGTATATATTCAAAAGATAATCAAATGAGACTTCATGAAACATCAAAATGCAATGATTAGAGACTTGCGAATATTCTTAACCCAATTTTCTGAAGTTCTAGGTTTCTCATAAAATTAAAGCAAAAGATAACAGCTCAAGTTTTTCAAAAGTATAGATGGACAAAACTTTGATAAATAAAGAGGTTGCTTGAAAATTTTTCTGACGACAAAATGTTTCAGAGGTTTGATGAAATTTTCACCTCCGTTACAAGAAATACTGGTATTTAAAATATTAAGGGCAACAAGATACTGGAAGAAAAGATTTTGTGTAACTTTTATAAACTTTACGATATTGATAATGTCCGATAAGAAATGCTTGATAAATTTATAATGTAAAAAAATTTCTTTTTAAAACATCAAACATTCTCATATGAGAGGTAAAAGTTTCGTAAGAGTCTATAAAATAGCTACAATGACTTTCATTCCAATAATGAGATAATTTGAAGTTTTGTAAAATGATTTCAAGAGAACTTAAATTTACTTGTAAAATAATATTCTAGGAGAGGAATTTGAGATTTAATAAATATGAGAATAAATCAAATGTCAAATATCTCAAAATCCTTTTCTGAAGCCGAAATTGGTTTTACAAAATTTTGAAACTGGAAAATTCCAATGAAGATAAGAAAATAGGGGTCATTTCCTTTGCTACATGTGATGGACAAGATAGTGGAAATAAAATGAAATGTGAAACTTGGAGAATTAATTCTTAGAATTTGTTTTAAATGTTTATGATATAATACAAACCCAAGAGTCTGATAAGCGAACAATTTTGAAGCTCTGAGGAAAATATCAAAAAATGAAAAGCATAGGATCAAGATTCCAAAATTCATCAATTAGAGGTTCTGAATCTCTTTATAAGAAGTGAATATAACTAAAGGTAACATAATTTGGCGAGTGTGATGTAATGGTTCAAGTCTTCTTGGAAAATTATAATATTTGGAACATGCATAGATAAAATCACGGATAAGGTCATTCACTAAAAGTGTTTTTATGAAAAGTTTCCTTAGTTTGTAGCAATTTAAAGTAATAAAGAGAATAAGCATTTCATTATAGCTAGACCAATGAGAGGCAGAATATGAAAAAGTACGTTCACATGGTATTTCATAGTCATTTCCTTGTCGAATGTTTCACGTTGCAATTTTATTTTCCATGCATAACTTTAAACGTCGCGATTTCCACATTTTCCAGTATGTGATTGAATGTTATACAATAGTTAAAAACAATGGCAGAGAGGCATATGTCGGATTTTATCGCATCAAAATATATTAATACAAAGCTTCATTTTAGTTTTTTGATGCGATATAATTGTTGTGATGGAAAAGTTGCGATATGAGCATATGCGATGGGAAACTGTGATGGAGTGATTGTGATATCAGAGAATAGTCATATCAGAGATCGGATACTAATTATGCTAGAGATAGGAGATGTTGATATTATTATTGCGTTAAAAAAATGTGATAAATGATGTGGCTCATTGATGGGACCGGCCTTGGGCTTTATAAGAGATTGGAAATCAGAAGATTTGAGCATGAGATGTAACAATGTTGATATGTCGATGCATGATGAACAGACCCGATAGTTTTGTTATATGGATTTAATTTTGTATCTGGGACATCAAAACCTTTAAATTTATGACCCAACAAAACTTTTTATTTATGAACGGATGCAATATATTTCAGATCTGAAGTTAAATGTCGTATCGGATCCGGGGTTGTGTGGACCTCACGATTTTTGGCGAAGCCATTTTATCGGAGAATAAGCGAGAAAGAATATCATAACACTTGCATCGGAGGTTTCTTATCATGAATTGTGAAGAGTTTCTTCTAATCAAATTTTGCGATATAGAATATTGCGATACAGATGATGTGATATTAGACGAAAAGGTTCATCGAAGATTGGACGGAATGAGCATACCGAGGGATCACAGATATTTGGAGTATGATCATTTGAGAATGTCTAATATGAAAATCGCGATATATGACGTGCCATATGTGAGGCCGATAATTTCTTAAAGTATTCAATTCAAAAAATAAATAAATTGATTTAACTTTACTTTAAAATAAATAACCCTTTAATAATTTAATTAACTGTTGGAATATATGATTGGAAAGTAATTTTAGTAGAACTTCCTTATGAAGAGAGATGTGAAATATAATGATCTGATATGATTCCTCCAACACATTAAGAATTATCAGGATTTCAATGAATATAAGAAAAATTATAAAACTTTCAAATTTTAGATGAAATAATAAATACTTCCATGAACATGTTGGAAATTTGAAAAGGTCTGGCTCCTTGCTTATCTTGAGTCTACATAATCAAGTTAATGGAGACTTGCAAACAAAACAAAATAGAAATAAGAAAAAACCTTTGAAAAGTAAAACAAGCAATAGTTGATGGTGAAAATGTAAACACATACCTGGAAGAAAGTTGCCTCCAACTTTATCTCATGAAGCTTTATGTTCTCCAATATTTTCTCAAAATTTTCATAAGTTCAACATCACCTACTTATTTAATATAAAATGATAAGTAATTATTTTTTTCAAATTTCATCCACCTCAAATTTATGTTGGAGGAGAAGAGTGGTGAAAACAAGTTCTTCAAAATTACTTGTCAATAGAAAATTGTCAAGTTGTAGAAAATTCTTGGAATTCCTTCATGTATGATCAATGTGATGAATTTTGAAAAACAAGACAATATGTATGATCTAATAATTCAAGAGCTTCTAAAATTCTAAGCTTCTTTTCTATAATTGAAATGTGATGCCCAAAATAAATCGGATTCATTACTTTCTTCATTGGAAATCTGAAATAATGAAATGAATGAAAACATAAAAAATAATAATCTATTCCTATTACTAAATCAATGAAGGAAACATGACTAGGTATAGTCATACTTCCAATCTAACCACTCTCTCATTTTGATTCTTTCATTTATGTATATGTAAAAGATTAGTAAAAAAAACACAAATATAATTAAACTAAGGAAACAAAATATGAAAGGAGACTGTACATTTTGTTAGTATCCTATAATTCATAGGATCTCAAGGCGACTAATTATTTTTCTTCAATTTTTTTCATATTGAAAATAGTGCTCCATGATTTTCATTTATTTCCTAGTAGATGTTGTTGGGAAGAGGACAAAGAATGTTTTCTCTAAGGCTTAGAAATCCCTTTATAGGCACGGGGAGGAAATATTTTGCAAAGGGCTTTATAATTTATCCTATTTATAAAACATGTCTACTACTTTGTTCTTCATATAGGAAAAGCTAAGCTTAAGTACCTTATTCAATGCTTATCCATATCATTAAGCCTTCAAAGCCCTAATATAATATTTTCGGACTTTATATAACTAGTTGCCATATGTTTATGATATAAACCTTATTCTTTCCATTAATTATCTGATGGCATCATAAAAATAACTGTCACCTCCTCGCCCATTATTCAAACCCTCGACATTCATATTTCCCAGCCCCTCCATCCCATCATGAATCACATCTCATGTCCCACCTGCACTAAGTGACCTCCACCTCTCCCGCCATCCTTGCACATCGCCCTGCGTTGAATGGTCATAATCCATTTCCCCCCCCCCTCAGCCTTCGAGCTTTAACCGCGAGGAGGGGGGGCGGTGGTATGAAATGGGAGGTATTCAATTCCGCTGAGAATACAACGTGGCACATCCATATTAATTCGCATCCCCCACGCCAAAACCACCTACCACTCATTCCCCCCTTCAAAATGGTTTTCAAGTCGCAACAAAGCCACTCTCGCCTCACGTTGGCATCCTGCCACCTCAACTCCTTGTTCGACTGCCAGGTCCTGCCACCGTTTCTACACGTTGACGAACTGCCCACTTTCTGCAATCCCCGCTCAAAATAATTTTTCCCCTGTTTGTAATAATGCCCGTGATCTTACAGAAACTTGGAAACTTCAATTAATAGAGGGAAACATTAATATGGAGTTGCTCTTTGAAGCAATTTCAATTCTCCAACAGATTTCGGGTCCTATGCATTGAGAGGTGACAAATTGTGGTTGATATCTTGTATTAGAATTTCCATTGGGAAAATGTGGAACGAGATGAAGATGAGAATTGGAGTACTTACCTAGAAAATTAGAAATATGGTTGTGTTTCAGTTACAGATACATTTTCAGATTTTTTTTTTACAACGGCCATGGCTTTCTCATATATAGGAAGGGAATGTTTCTGAGAATGAAAACATAAGGAATGCACTAGTAATGCAATTTTCACAGGCATCATATCCACGTTTCAAGCAACTAAAGTTTTTTCCTAAGCTCAGTGCGAAAGGTGTTTAATCGCAACAAAAATAAGCCAAGTGGCAGCGTTTGAGAATTCAAAGACATAGGTGACAGGGTAAATTTGAAGCTGTTTTACAGGTGTATCTTCCAGCTGTCGCGACAGTAACTCGAACTCAAGAAAGAATATGGGAGATTCGATCAAATCAAGAGTTTCAAGGGAATCAATGGAGCGCCAGATGTTCAAAATAGTGCTAGATATCCAGATGTCCTTTATAACTCCAACTGTTTTATTTACACGTGTAAAATAATGTTAGTCCTTCTTTGATATGTAGTTAGCAAGAAAGTAATTGTTAGTTATGGCATTGATTGTAATCAATTAGTAGGATTAGCATATATACTTCATTTAATCGAAATATAGGTGGGGGAAATTGTAATGAGAAATAGTTCGATTTTGGAAATGTCTTCACTATGTCTTAAGTGACTATTTGCAAAGTAATTCAAGAGGACCTATTCAGGATTCATGTGGTGTCTGAAATGGTGAAGTTTTTTTCTGTTTTTTATGTGTTTTTCCATTATCTTCCTTTCTCAGTATCTCTGAACTCTTATTTTAAAGTAGAAAATGAAGAGTAGGATTTGTTATCTAGAGCACCCTATTCTAGCCATGTTTACAATAGTCTATGTTTTCTACTGATGCCAAATCAAGGAATTCTTAGTCGCTCCTCCATTTCTACTGAATTCCACTCTTCCTCTATCTTCCCATTCCATTTTATTCTCAAAGATCCAAAATAGTACACCTAGCTTTCCTTGTTTCACTCATGTTTGATTACTTCTGCAATTTGATCACCCAAGCCTTTTGACTCCATTGCCCAATGGCCTTTTCCCTTACTTTACCCACCAAGCCAAATTCAAAATCCAAACCCTGAACCCTATAACTAGCCTAAACTGTCCCTTCAACAAAGTTATATCTAACAGAGAGATCCCTCTTTGGGTCTAGGAGTGCTAGATCCTAGTCCCGAAGTGGTTTTGATGTTGGCCCTCCGTCATTACGTCTTCAGCCTTCGGAATTATGGGGCACTAACACATTTATTGCTAATATATTTACATAAAGTAGCTGATTTATAATTACCTTCTCTTGAAATATCCTTTCCACCTAAATTTCAATTGGATCATAGAAATTTGGATGAATTTCCATTATTGAGTGGGAGAGGCTTAAAAGAGAAGATGACAGGTCAGGTTGCAGAAATGATGTTTCATAAATAATGGCCTGTATGATTTTGTTATTTTTTTGTTGAAGTGTTAAATTATTAACAATCTTCCACGAAGGAAAAATTTCCAAATCTATTTCGAATGGATTAATGAAAAATAGAGGGAATTCTAATAGATCCAACGAAAGATTATTAATTAAACTAGATTGTTGGTCATATTGTGAAAATACACTCTCTTATTGGCACTGCTTTCGAGAAGTAAGAAGTAATTGATAAGGAATGAACATTAATTGAAATTGGAAGTTTAATAATTCTTGATGTTCAGAATCATAATTTGAATCTTCATTTTTCCATTGAAGTAATGCATCAATTGAGTGTTAAAAATTGAGCTGCTCAATATGTCAGCACAAAGTATCTAAAACTATAGGACTAAAAACATAAAATAAATCTGAAGTTAATAACAAAATTGAATCATATTTTACACTAGTGTTACAATTATTGTTATAACACAATTGAGACCGACTTAAAACAATTTCCTCTTCCAAGAATTGTGCAGAATAATGCAATTAGAATGATTGTTGATACCAATTTGTGAATTCGAGAGAGGGTTATGACTGTGAATGGGAATGAGATCTTGATCATAATCTAAATCATATATTGGAATGGTTTCTTGAATGCTGAAATCATGAGCATTATTAATTTTTTGAAAGTGAGAACTATTTGAAACAATTTCTGGATTAAATTGTTCTTCATTTTCGCATGCAATTAGAATTGCATCATGAGGATTCAATTGTAAATAAGACAAATGAATATCCTCAATGTCAAAGTAATTATCATCAATGACCTCACAACATTCTTTAGAATTTCCTTCGATCTCATTCAATGTATCAAAACACGAAGGAATATTGACGTCATTTTCATAAATTCCAAAAGAATGATCAATAATTAACTTTCTATCTTGATAAAAACTCATTGGCAATTCAGTTATATCATCCTCTCTGTTTTCTAGAATATATTTAACGTGAGGAGATGATAAATTTCTATTATAAAAATTATCAGGATAAAGGGAAAAATATGAATTCAAAACAATGCATTTGAAAATGTCTCTATTTGAGAACTCTTCTGCATTTTCTTCATTGCAAATTTCATATTTAATATTATTTCCTTGAATAATGGTGCTTTCTTTAACAATTTTTCTTTGCTGTCCTAAAGTTGGAATTTTATTATCGTAAAAGAATTCAGAAATATGTATGGAAGTTTGCGTGTTATTGGAAACTTTAATCTCTTCGTATACTTGTTGGATTATGCTTTGATTTTCTGATTCTAATTCAACACTAATTTTCAGATTTCAAAGGGGTATCTTCTTCAAGAGTGTTGCTAGTATCTTCTTGCAGTTGATTAGTGAAATTTTACAAGATTTGTGATTGAGATTCATTGACATGTGAAGGTGCACCATTATAATTATAAATATTGTAGGAAGTGCGTACTAAATAAAGGAATTGATCATACATAATAGAGGCCACTTCATCATCTTTTGTTTGTACCTCCATATTGGAATTCTCATTTATGTCAATGAAATTAGAAGGAGATTGAGCATAGATTGAAATAATTTTACATGGATTATGAATGGAAGGAAGAGAGAAAATATGTTCAAACAAATCTAATAATTCCTCTTTTGAAGGTTTATCTTCAATTTTAAATTTTAAACAATTTAAATTAAATCTAATGGTAAAATCAATTAAAGGTTCACTTTTGAATCTTTGTAAGTCTTGAAAAATGTCACATACCTATTTGTAGATATATCCATCAAATTTACAAAGGAAGATTGCAATAAATTGTTCCTAACTATGGAATGAGGCAAATGGAAGTGATTGACACCATCTTTTGGCTTTTGCCGAGAATGTAACATTAAAAATCCTACATAAAATAACTTCATCAATTTCATGAAAAGTAGAATTTTAAAAATTTGAATGAATTGTAAAGCGTGATTGAATGTAGAAGTACTCCTCTTACCATTAACCTTTACTTGAGACAAGAGTCATACTATTTATGGTGGAGTATTGGAAGATGCACGTTTAAAAATAAGACTCCAAATTAGAAGTTTTGCAGGAGCCATTGTAATAAAAATATAATTTTAGAATACAAAGACTCAAAAGAATAACAAGTCTGAGGTCCTCCTTCTAGTGCCAAAGTGTTGAAGCCTCGAAAGTCACTGTAACAACATGGGGGATGACCACTCGGTCCAAACCTTAAAGTATTTCCTTTTCCATTTGGAATGGTGGTTCTGAATGGTTTAACTAGGTTCAGTTACCTTCTCTCAATCTTCAATGGCTTAAAATATAACTTTTGTTTACCAATGAAGAAGAGACATCAGATCATCCTTCCTGTTGATCAGGAAAAAAAAGTGATCCTTAAACTAATTTGGGGCTGAGCGAAGCCACAACTAATTTTTTTCCTCATTGGGAAGAGGAGTTCTAGTAATGTAGAATTAAATCTAAAATGAAAAATTATTCTAAAATGCAAGAAAAATGAAATTTATCCTAATCCTATCTCAATCAGGTAGATATAGATCTAACACAACTAAGAGAAATATATTTTAAATGATTGAGATTTAAATATTTCTTGCTTATAATGAATATCAAGCTAATGAAATAGTTCATTAACTGACATTATGTATACCAAAACACATCCTATTCAGAGACCTCTTAATTAAGATAATCAACCAACAACATTTATGAAGTAGTTCTCAAAAATGATATTGATTGTTAAATCAGTATTTAAAAGATAAATTTCTAAGTAATTAGTTACTAAAAAATCAGAATTCAACCCATAAGGGAAGAGATAAATAATAACACATAATTGAAGCACATTACTCATATTGACAATAGTGCACAAATATGAATAAAATGACACATTCCTACTATCATGAAATGAAACTAGTATTTAAAACAAGAATTTTAGAAATACCAATTTATTGAATCCATTTCTCTAGCTCTGGTCTCCAACAGTCCTTTACAATGTCTGAACTTTTGTTTTTTGAAACAATAGCCACAATAGTGCAAGCTTCATTCTCCATACATAATTCAGCATGCCAATGAAAAATCCTCAATAATCCGCATATCTGAGTTTCCTCTCCTCTACCCTATAGCTTTAAATCCTCTATACAATAGTGCCTTCAAGAATCTCTGAAGTGTAGAGAAGAGGAGCCCCTTATTACATTCTACAATTCGCGATTTATAAGATTTACAAAAATATTGCTTAATAAGAAAGTTTGTTGAAGAGTGAATCTGCTCCATCAATTTTCATTGGGCCAAAATCCCATTATTCTCTTGCTAGAGAATTCTCATTGGTTGAGTTTTTCTTCTTCTCATCTCTTGAACTATTTTCCTACAAATACAATTCAAAACAAAATTAAAATGTAAAAATAAAATCAAAATGCCAAATATGTAATTTAAAACAAATTCAATTAAAACTTAATTACATAATTGAAATAAAAGATATCAAAGCTTTCAATTGATGCATGTGATGATCTAATTGGCCAAGGAGAACATAGACAAATCTATATGCACTAAGAAGAAGTTGTGGGCAAATGAAAATGTAGAAAATTAAACTCAGAAATTAGTTTTGTTAAAAAATTCGAAGATTGATCTTCTGCTACATTTTAGACTCAATAATGATAAAATCTGGAAATGAAACAACTTCATAAATAATATCCATGATTTTTTCTATCCAATGAGCCATCTCGGGCCTCATTTGGCCAATTAAAACTCAATCTATGAGCTTCCAAAGTTGGTATATAAACATTAACAAAATTATGGAATTTCTCTTGCTTGGGCTAAAAATCAGCAATTTTAAATCAAATTCTAATTCTAAATTAGATTATAATATTTAATTAATTAATAATCATTAATTACAATTATATTATCAATCTAAGTTAATTACAGATTTAGTATTTGACCGAATTAAAATAATTAAAACCCATTTTTCATTATTAATTAAAATATTATTATATTATATTAATATTACAATTTAATTATATCAAAATTATAATAAAATATAATAATTATAATATTAACATAACATTTTAATATTTTAAAAAACACATTATAATAATTCAAACCAATACGTGAGGAGTTATGGTGGGAGTTATTAATGGTGAGGGAGGATGGAGTGATAAGGCGGATGAGTGGAATACCGAGATGGATGGAGAAGGTGATGTGAGGGTGAGGTTACAGAGGGATAAGGAGAATACAAAACTTTATGTTAAAAAAAATTAACCCTTCGCATAAAACCAAAAAATGTCACATCGCAATTTCTTTAAGGGATGAGATTGAGGTGCTTAAATGAAAAAACGATATGCGATTTGCGATATCGCAATTGCATTGTTATTTCGGCCTTTTTAAATTAGGTTTTTTTCTTAATTTTGGGATTTTTAGAAGAGAGGATATGGTGAGAAGTGGGGCCCACGTGGGGTTAACTATCCTAAAAATTGGATTATATCCATTTTTTAATTTTGATATTATGGGCTTGGTAATTTATTTTAAAATAATAAATTGGAGTAAATTACTAATATCCTGAAACCTGTTTTAGTCCATTGTAGAATTTACCTGGGTCATTTTGTAGGACCGTTAGTGAAAAATGAACTAAAAGTTAATACTTACAATGAAGACTATTTTAATTGAAAAAATAAAAATATTATACATTTATTTACATTTTTTAACCCGCGCCACACAAATATGATCAAACTTCCAAGGAGTGTCATTTACAAACTGGTCGACGAAATGAAGCGAAATAAGTATCGTTGGAAATCTTGTGAAAAATCAAATTCATTGAAACAATCAAAATAGAAATCTGATAAAATTGAAAAGATGACAAAATTTTAGGACAATTAACTTAATGAAAATCATAAAAGATATTTAGCTAAAAATTAATGGAAAGGGTCCCCATTGTAGAAGTAAATAATTCAAAAATGGAGGGTGTTGGGTTTTCCCTACAACAGAGCTCAAGGTTAAAATAAGTATGGGATATTGTATAAAGTTGGAAAAATCATTGTGCAATTTGAAAACCCTAGTTTTATGCAAATTGAAAACATTAGATTTTTGGAGTTTTAAAACTTTAGTGATTTGGAATGTTGAAACTCCAACATAATAAATTCAAATTTGAGTTCATAATTAGAAAATGTAAGTAATCATTCCATATTAGCCTTGCATCACGAGTTGGAAATGTATGTTGATGCATATTTAAGTGGAATTTGAAAACCCTATTTTTGTGGAATTTGAAAATGCTAGTAATGTGGAATTTGAAAATCATAGTAATGTGGAATTTGATGGACTGGAATTGCATGTATGGAAACAATTTCTTATACAGTTATGACTAATTTATACCCAACATACCATTAGATATGTATGTTAGTGACATAATTAAGTGATTCCCATAAGAAATGGACATAAGAGACAATCTTCAAAGTGATATACAAAGCATGCCACAAGGTACCAACCATAAGTGACATAGGTAAGAATCGATGCATTGAAACAATGAAAAAAATCCATGATATTCCAAATTTGGTGTCACATACAATTGATTCAATTTAACTAACAAGACATAAGTCATGTATATCGGAAATTAATCATGACCATTAAAACATATGCATTCATGCCCATAAGGGTTGCACCATTAGTGGCACATAATCAATAATCTTACATGACACACATAATTGACATGCGATAGGAATCATACATGTTCTAAATTGGCCATTATAGATAGTGGCTACAATATATTTAAATATATATGTAAGAAACGTATACTTCTATTAACCAATCCCTAAAGTTGACAAGAGGTTGATGCCTCTCTTTCTGAAAAATGTTTTGTACTTGCATAAGTATGAGAAGGTGGAAAGAATATAATGTAAAATGGAAAGAATTAGGCTCGAAAAAACAAACATAGTGGGTTCAAAATTTAGTGAGTAATTTGAGAATATAAGTAGGTACACCATTTTGACCTTGCATCACAAGTTGACAATGTCTATTAATGTATGTTGAAGTGGAATTTGAGAAACTATATTTTTCCTAAATTTGAAAACTCTAGATTTCATGGAATTTTATGCTAAGATTTCAACATAAGCTTTCTCTTGTTGAACATTTATTGGGATAACATATTTCATCACTACATTCATGAATGTTATGAATTAATGAAACAATATATGGATGAAATTATTTTTTATTTGTGAATCAAGGTTTTTTTTTTTATGTACAAGGATAAGATTGGTGCTTATATATTATGAAAATCCTACTAGTCTCACTCTTAATAGATTTATTGGCTAGTAAGTAATTACCAAAAAATATCACAAACTGCGAAACGATATTAGATAACTAGAAATAAAACGGCACATAAAACCTTAAGACCTTCTAGATTAGTATGCAAACGAAAACCATTATGAACCTAAAGAAGTTATCAGAGAAATATTCTCTGGTTGAGAATAAATTGATGGTGAAGGATTGAACTCTTAATGCACATGTTTCTCCATGTGGACCAATCTTCCTTAAAAGAAATATAATTTGTCCTATATATGCCACTTCCCCCTTTGTAGGTTGGCTAAAATATCATGCATATGCCTCTGGTTTTTCTAGAGATTATTCATAGAGAATATTATCACATTATTTTCATTGTTCTAATCTCTAGAAAGCTGGTCCAAAAGTAGAGTAATATGCTTGAGTTGAATGCCAAATTTTTTCTAGTTAGGGGCATACTTGTGAGTGTCAGGTGAGTAGGCCAGGTTGGGATCTACAACCTTACCTTCACTTGAATCATCTAATCAATGTCTTCCATACTTCCCTCATTCACTTACCCCCCTCGCAACTTTGTCACGTTGATGTGGCATTATAATTTGTAGCACAGAACAATATGGCCTAGAGAGGAAGAGGCTACAAGCATGTAAAATGGGTCAAACTCACGAGGTCATCCAAAACAATGAATGATGCTTGAATAACAACCCACCCTAGACAAGTAAAACAATAAGACAAGGTTAGGTCCCAAGAGTTGGGTTAATGGGTTCCTGCATCCCACTAGCAATAAAGCACATAACTATCTAGACAATAACATGGTTTTAGAGGGTAACCCAACAAGAAAGTGGTATGCTTCTTCCTACTCATGCAACAAACCAAGCACCACAAATAAAATTAAAAGTTATTAAAATCTAAGAGTATGTCGAGAGCAATGAAACATATAGAGTTTCCAACAAAGATCAAAAAGTCCGAGTTAAATTAACTAAGTTTGATCCCAACTATATTTAGTGTAGTAGCGCTAAATTGTATGGATGCCCTCAACCCACAAACCGAGCCAAAAGACACTAACTTGTTAGGATAGACCTAGAACAAAGAAACTTCCATTTTTTTCCAAAAACGAGCCAGGAATATCAATTAAACTAACTAGAAACAATAAAAACTGAGGAATGAACCTAAGATACAAAATAGCTTAAAAATACCTAGTTCCCTTCTTGTGAACCCAAAAGTGAGCTATAATGGAAATTAATTATACAAGATAACACCACCATATTTGTAAATATGATTCCTGAAATGTTGTCGTGAATGAAAAGGATCCCTTATGCTAGGATCTCGAATGGTGTGCAATTGAAAGTAAATGAATTTTCTTGAGCTTTCCAAACTCTTGAACATGGCCACCAAACACCCAAAGCTAGACTACTAGGAGGCACCCCATCCACTGGATTGACCTCCCAATTTTTTGAAGCGAACTAGGAATGAAAATTGTAGAATCCTATTTCATTTACAATGATACATAACTAGAGTCCTTTCTGCCATGTGAGAATCATACCCACATTCATTCATGCCTCCTCCACCATCCAAATAGGAAAGTTAATCATCTTAAATATTAAATTTAATTTATGTTTCATGTGGATATGCATGGAAAAGGTGTTCCATGTTACTCCACCTTAATCATTGTCGAGTCATTGGGATGGTGGGTACCCTCCCTGATATCCTCTTCTTAAATTCCATCCACTGCAATTAGGGATAAATGGATGAAATTGTTGTTTATATCACACTGACTATTTTATACACAAAATACCATAAGTGGCTCCCACTAAGCAACACACATAAGGGACATTATTAAGGGATGAACCATAAGTAATGTATATAAGTGATAGTCCTTTAAATGGGACGGATAGTGAACATGTCATAATATACTTGCCATAACTTAGACAATTAATCACAATTACACTTAATTAATGCACAAAATTTATGATACACCACATTACGTATCACATATACGTGATCGACATTAACTAACAAGGCATAAATGATGCACATAATCAATGAACCATAACCATAAACACATATGCATTGATGCACACGAGTGATGCACCATAAGTGATACATAATTAATGTCCTTACATGACACACATAATTTAAACCTCATAAGAATCACACATAATCTAAATTGACTATTGTACATATTGGTTACAATATATACAAGAAGATACGTAGGAAACATCTATCTTCTAATAACCAATCTACAATTTTGATAAAAGGTTGATGCCTTTCATTCTAAAAAATGCAGTGTAAGCATAAATATGACAAGGTGGGGAGAATATTAAATTATTATTTGAAAATAATTAGTTTTTTTCAATTTCAAACCCTAGTTTTGTGAAATTTTAAAACCCTAGTAATGTTTAATTTGATAACCTTAGTTGTGTGGAAGTTTATAACCCTAGTTTTTTGATATTTGTAAGCCTAGTTTGTGGCTAAGATTTATTTTTTTGGTGGATTCACTATCAAGGGTTATGAGAAGCAGGGTGTTGAGATAAATGACATATGGGGAGTATCCTATCACAATTGAGGAGAAAAAATATCGCTTCACAAAACCATAATTAGAAATTTTCAATCTAAGATACACATCACTAGGGATTCAAATCAACACCAATGAACTACTATATTTTGAATATTGCTCTGAGGAATTTTTATGGTAATTATCCTATAATATGGATACATAAGATGGACCAATACTTTGTTCCTTACAAAAGGTAAATATTGCATCCATGTTCTTAAAACAAGACCAACATGTATGGTATCAATGAATTTGTGTAAGGAAAAATTATTTTATTATATATTGGTCCATTTTCTTAGACTAATTGATAGCACATTATGGGCATATTAAGATAAATACATTCTTTAATCAATTGGTAAATATTTGGAAAAAAAGGTCCAGTTAAATATGACATTCAACAATTAAAAAATTTGAGTCCCATAGTAAACAATATTTTAGAGGATAATTTGTTAGACCCATTTATAGGAAATTTAAAGGAAATCATCGAATATGTGGTGCATATCTTTGAACCTAAATCTCTAGAGAATTCTTTTAGTTTGGCAAGGAAAGTTGAAAGTAAAAGTATGGCCACTAGAAATTTAGTCACTAATATCTATAGAGAAATCATGCTTCCTCCCCTAAAATATTAGGGTCGACTCCTCAAAAAATGGAAGAAAGAAGAAAAAAGGATCTATGTTCCAAGTATGACAATAAGTATAGTAAGGTGCATAAATGTAGTGAGAATAAATTATTCTACATAGACTACTATTTCCTTTAGGATACCAGGAGACATCTAGAGGTACCATAAAAAATTTCAAAATTCTTTGAAGAATTAGATAGGTGGCACGCTATACAAGTTTGCTTGTCGAAAGACACCAAAAACAAACAAGTTCTAGGAAAGTTACCATAAATTTCACTTGCCATGTCAAATTCTATTTTAGCTTATGGAATTATAGAGAACATGCATCATGTTATTGCATATGAGTGTTTTAGATTTTGAAGTTATAGAAAAAATACTAAGGTTACATATTTGAAACTAATTTCAAGATCCATTGCAAACCATGAATTTCATAGAACATATATACAAAAGTATAGTGAACCAATCTATGAAATTTGAATAAGAAGTTCCTCAAAAATTCTGCTCAATATCACTCAAGTTTCACCATTTCAAACTTCCCAAAAATAAATTAATCTCAAAAATTTCAAACCGACATGGTTTAAATTGATTTTAGGAGCATTCAAGAGTCCTAACATCCCATGTCCATATCTATGAAAGTATGGAAAAAAATAGATATGAAATTTTAACTATATGTTTCCTTCTATTTATCCTCAATATTGTCTAGGTTTCACCCTCTAAAACCTAGCATAAAAACATTTTGGCCCAAAAATTATAAACTCACCTATTTGAAACTAATTTTAGGAGCATTTAGGAACCCTAACTTCCTTAGAGAATATATTTAAAATATAGAAAACAAAGATCTAAAATTTTAACCAAATGTTCTTAGATATTTATTCTTAATATGCTCCAATTTTCACCATATAAAACTTCCCATAATAAAACTTATAGACACAATTCTATGATGACATGTTTTAAGTTGCAAAACCCTAGGATCATGATCTCTGATGCCAAATGTTATGAACCTTGCACCTTAAAATGATAAGAAACTAGAAATCTTAGTACTCTTCAAGGGGAAACCTCCTTTTACAATGAATATAATGTACAAGACAAGGTTTGATGACCCGAAGATTAGTTCTTCTTATTATATATAAAACAGACATATGGTACTGTTATAATAAAATGGAACCATGATAGGTTCTAGCCTACATAATAATATCATAATAGAAAGGCAATCTATCAATATCTAAGGTGTAATAAGGGCTTTTATGGTTAATATGGATCTTATATAGGGATCAAAATTACGAGCACAAAAAAACCTTTAGATTATGAAATTGATGTTCCTACCATATTCTACATCAATATGGAATTAACATTGTCTTTTTCATATTTACCTTAGATTTCAAAACTTGAGAAAAAAATATTATCTCTGAAATAGCTGAAAACTAAGAATTGTTTAGTACTACAAATTTTTTTCTCATTGCAGATTACATGAAATATTGGATAACTAAAATTTTCCATGCTTATGATATTGATCTCCTTTTCTCCTTTTCAAATTTAAAAAAAAAATACATGTGGCTTCGAATTTCACTAAATTCCAAATTCAATATTTTAATATCTGTTTCGGTGAATCATTATGAAGAATTCATTAACAATAGGGCCTGTTTGAAGGAATTTCACCATATTCTTCAAAAATCACTAATTATCAATTTCTCAAAATCTAGTGTAGAATTGGAGAGTGACCCTTACGGGCACTTTTAAAACTCATCTCACAATATACATACCCCTAAAATTTCATCTAAATATTAACTTTTGTACTCCTAATCTTTTAATATTTTTAAATTTTCCATCATCTTGCTAATTTCTCTTAAGATATGATTAATCTTAATGTGGTTCTCATGTCCAGCTATGCACTCCGACTATGGCCTTGTCACCACTCTTTCCTCCTTAGCCTACCATGTCGTCTTCCATAACCCTTTACCTTTCATTTCTTTGTAAATTCCATTAGTACGATATGAAAATATTTTCGATTCAAACTACAATTTCATTTTAAATTGTAAGTCTATCGTTTTTTGTCAAAATTTTATTTACAATAATTATAATTAATTATAGAAAAAAACTGTATAAATCATTGTAGCTAAATTTATAACTTAAAGTAATGAAAAATAAAGTTGACTACTACAATGTTAATTAAGACAAAAAAAAAAGAAAAGAAAAGAAAAAAGAAAGACTATGAAAATAATTAACAACAAGAAAATAACTACAAAATAAAATTAACTACTAGCAAAACTCATTAATCTATCCTACCAGAGGGTCTAGTTTCCATAAGAAAATATGAAATAAGTTATTTGAATTGAAATGGAATATGTTTTTCTTTCAAATATAAATTATATATTGTTGTCAATTCACCAAATATATTAATTCTGGTATTTGATTTTTGGTTTCCTCTTCTTTATTCACCATTTTTATCATGATCATACTTAGCTACTACTCTAGATTGTATTTGATTCACTCTTACAGTATTCAAAAACTTTTTCCCTTTCTTCCCGAATAAATTATTAAAGGGTTAAAAAGGAATCTATTCCTTAGGGTTAAATGATGCGTACAAATTCTTCTAGGTGTCTCATTTAAGTTTTAGTTCTTTTACTTGCTCTCTTAATTTTTCAATTTCTTCCATTAAATGAAACTCAACCCTTGTTTGTTTTTGAGATGTTCCACTCACTTTATCACTAGCTATTTTTGTCTCATGATTCTCTATTTGCATTAATTTAGAAGAAAATTTTATTTTCATTTTGCTACTAGATATTTTTATAATCCCTCGACATTTCTTTGGTTTTCTCCCCGGTGGTCCTTTTGTTTTTATGGTAGAGGTTTGTTTTTACTACTTAGGAATTCTTTATAGCATTCCAGATTCAATTTTTGGTGATTCTAAATTCTCAATGAATTGCCCCCAATTGGGACTTTTTATTTGTTCAAGGAATGCATATATTAATAAAAGGTAAATTATCCCTTGGTGTACGAATCAACCATATTTTACTTTCTCGTATAGGAATACCATGTCATGGATATATTTTAATAAAAAGTATGCAACAATAATTATTTTATTTCTTCTCAAATGGGTAAAAAAGAAAAAATGATATGTCATGCAAAGAGAAGCACTTCCTTCACAAGTAAAGTACTTGATAATATGTTGAAATAATTTCTCCCAAGGTTCTTGCAATTAAAATATCCTTACTCCTTGTTGAATTTATTCCAACATTACTCCTTCCTCAATGAATGATATTCCTGTTGTATCTAAATCTACTCTTTCTTTGAACCACCATTTACATTTTGGAAGTATCCTTGTTACTCCTGTTATCATTTCCTTAGAGATTGTAAAACATAGGTCTCCCATTCGAGTTATATTTGTCTACAAGTCAAAGTATAAATAAAAATTCTCTGTCAATGGTATGTTAATGCTCTCAATTTTCTAGAAGAATGTCATCCATTCTAATTTTTTGAAAATTTCTACCACATGTAAGATACAAACTTGAAACAAACTCAGCAATATATTAATGAATGTATCAAATAATAATGTATGATAATGTACATATAAATACATCAAGAAATTTTTGACTCCGTTCCCAGGGTTTCTTAAACTTTCGTAACCAAATACCCTATCACAAAGTCACCCAATGATTAGTTGTATAACAATCCCCCCTTAATCTGAAGGGATATACCAAATTTCAAGAATGAGAGCTCAGAATGTCGAAATGCATCTCATCCAAGAGCTAACTGTCTCTCAGAAATGGTTTTTAAGGATTACCACAAACCGAAAATGGGAGAAATCAATGTTTCAATGAACACCAAATTTGGAACCTACATACTATTTCTCAAAACAAAAAAAAAATGTGCCTTTAGGATGACCAGAAACTCTGGAACTATCACAACAGTTCCTCGAACAATTTTGAATCTGGAAGTGGTTGCTCATAAACAACTCAATCAACTGAAGTCTCACAACTCTCACTCTAATTGACATAGGTTGTGGCTGAGGATGTGGATCTCTTACTCAAGTTCGTTTGACATATTGAACTCAAACCTGTATTATCCCACCAACAAATCCCCCTTGTCGGATACAGGGTGAGAAATATTCATTATCACTACAAGAATTGTTAACACTCTCGAACAAATTCTTCGATATGATTTGTAGATATTCTTGGCTGCTTTCAACCATTCCCAAGAAGCAATCCATCTGAAAATTAACTTCTCTCTTGTATTAGTCTTCTTTTTGAAACATTTGTTTGACTTGTGATTTCGCTTTTCATAATGATCGTAGGGGTGAAGATCAAAGCACCGATATTTCACATGTCCAACTCTGTTACATTGTTGCCATCTATAAACTGTTTATAGAACTACACCATGCAGAAATACTGCACTTCGAAATTTTATAGGTTTAGTGAAATTTGGAATGTGAAAATATACATCATTTTTATAACCAAGTCCATTTATGTGTTTATTGTGTGTAATCTCTTCCCATGGTCTTATAACAGGTTTCACATAAAAACTTCTAACCACATCCAGATTTTCTCCTGAAAAAACTTCATTTATCCGATCATTCTCTGACTCATGATGATGCTCAAAAAAATTCTTGTTCTGAACAAGAATGATGCAGGAGCATTAGCTCGCAAAATTACTTTTTAATTTATTAAAACTTAGGGGTTTTTAAGAGCTAGATTTTTAGAAATGATTTGAGTGGGTTTGAATATTTTTAATTAAATATTGTAAATACTTGAGAATAGGAGAGGATTGATTAGTTGAGGATGTAAAGGGATGGGAGATTTTTCTAAATATTAATTTAGAAATTAGTTTCATAAAATCTGGGTGAGAGAGGATCCTTAGGGATCCAAGAGTGATTTTAGGATTTGTTGAGCTATTTGAGGGTTTGTTGAGTGATTGAAGGGATTGAGCATTAAATTAGATCATTTTTAAATTGTATAAATTATCAAGCCTCAAAGGCATTGAGATCAGAGAGTGAGAGAGAGTGAGAGTGTGAGTAGAGAGCAGGAGTTCTACTTGGAAGCCTTCGGGCAATTGTAAAGGGCCAATGATTGGAAATCAGGCCAAGGAATGAGGTTTTATGTAAGTAGTGTGTGTTTTAATACAACATTTGATTTTCTGCAGTTTGTATAGAATCAAATTTATGTGTTCGATGTGTGGAAGGTTCGATACTTCTTATATTTTTGAGATTATTGTGTTATGGAGGAAGCTGTATTATTAAGTTCTGTTTGCTTCATAAAATTTCGATGAAACTCTCTATGTACAAAATTCTGGCTTTTTGAGAATGTTGAACTTAACCGCGCTGGTGATGTGGAGTGGTATTAATTTTGTAAGTCGATATCAAATTGGTATATGGGATTTGTAACTGTGTGAAGGACGGCAGCAACACATAAGTGCGCCTTGAGCCTGTTCTTGAATGGAAAATAGATTGAATCGATTTATGTTTTGATAGGAATTAGATTATATACACGCTGCCTTGATTGAATGCGTATAGTGGAAATGATTTCTGAGTGACTGAGATTTTAATCTTTTGGAATCCCATTTGATATTAACACAAATCTAAATTCATAATCGTTGTGTGAAATTGGAAAAAGTTCGATTTTAATAATCCATGTCAATTTGCATATTGAAGATCCAATCCAGAACATTGAGTTTAATATTGAATGCGTTATTGTCATGTGCTAAGGTTTCAATAGATGTTAACAAAGTTCAGCATTTCAATGAAGAAGCGCTAGATTAATATCAAACCGTTGGTCAAACATTGATCTATTTGATGAGTTCATAAACAGTCCAGATGGAGGAACAATATTTAAAGGTTCGATTTTTGTGTACAAGTTATTCTACAGCGAATTGATGTTTGCAATTGTATAGAAGAAACGCAAGTCAAATTATTTTTGGCCTGGAAAAGTCGTAAGTGCTGAAGAATTACAATCTGGCAAAGTTGTGAATTGAAGTAATTGGAGAAGGCGCAGAAATATGTGGGTGTTTTTCATGAATTTTCTTGCAGAGTAGAATTGCTCCGGAATGCAGATGGAATGACATTTTCAGCGTTGGAAAGAATAAGCGTACTTGACAGAGGTGATTTAAATCGATTCAGAAGTTATGAAAGCCCAGTTCTATTATGTTCAGAAATCAGGTTTTTTTAAAGTTGCTATGTTTTCCGGATTGCGACAGTTGAATATCGTTGGATGGATAGAGTCCTCAAATCCGATTTAATAAGTTGGAATTAAAACTGGCAATGGAGTACATGACATACAGTGTTTGCAGAATTAATAAAATATTGTCGGTTGATGTAATAAATCTGAATTCGATAGCGTGGATGGGAAGGTAAGCCAATTTTAGGCTGACTTGGTGTTTTAATATAAAGTCATGAAGACTTCATTCATTGACATTGGAATGCATAAGAATTAATATGTGTTGATACTAGTTGCCAAGGTTTGAGCCTTTAAGTTATACATTGAAGGGCGCATTGAGGTAAGGACAAGTCCAAGTCCTTTGTTGATTGGAACACTCGAATGTTGATTTGATCATAAAGTTTGAATTTAGAAATGAGACCAATGGGTTTTAATAAAGGATTGGATTGGTGATTTCATGAAGTAGGAAGTGAAATGGTTTATAACCATTGTTTTATTTTGTAAACAAAGAGGCTTCTGCATGAAATGAATTTGCCAGAAAGTGGACTTTCTTGACATGAACAGGAATTGCTGTGGTATAGAGAGATTCTGGGTATTGCAGGGTTGGCCCTGCATCATTTTGGTATCAGAGTAGGAAGGCTCTGTTGAAATGGAAAATGTTTATTTTTTCTGAATGAGTGCAGGAAGGTTCTGTTGAGAACTGAAGAGTGTTTTATTTGAATGTATTCTAAATCTGATATGCAAGCTACACAATTGCAGTGAACAGGATTGCAGAAGAAAATGGAGGACAAGATCATGCATGATCTTAAAGGTGAGATGATTTTCTGATTTGAAATTTATGATTGAAGTTTATGGTTGCAGACAAGATGATGGCAGTGAACCTAACATTTAGCTAAAGGCTGGATAGGGAGGACAATTGTAGTGTCCTGAAGAGGAAGTGAGTTGAAGAGATAGCTTAGAGAGAGAGCAGAGGAGAGTGCTCAAGAGGTTCCAGAGGCAGTGAACCAATACTTACCAAAAGACCAGTGAAGCGGATTGGTGAGGTAAGGAGCAGCAGGAGAGCTTGTTGTTGCAAAGGCTAGTGCAACTCATGGTGAGTGAGAAACTCATGGAGAAGGTGATCATGGAGGATCAAAGAAGAGGTTCAGAGGAGTGCCACAGAGGTGAGATGACTAAAGAAGTCAGAGAAAGAGAAATTGCAGTAATGAAGGTACAATTGCAGGTATTACAGGAATGGCTGCAAGAACAGGAAAATCAGAGTGGAGGATGGATCTTTCCACTGAAGGGAAAGAGAGTGATTTGGAAACCATTGCAGATGAAGTTGAGGCAAAGTGTGATTGCCTTATTGAAGGAGGAACTTAGAGTTCTTGAGCCAGAGATGGAATTTTAAGATTCCACACGCAGATCTGTTCAAAGGGAAGTGCTTGAGGAAGCAGTCAAGACTGAAAAGTCTTGTGGTTTTAAAACTAATGAGTTGTGTATGTTTGCAGGTACAGTACAGGGAGATGAGCAAGCTTTAAAGTTTGTTAAAAAGCAGGAGAGAAAATTGAATCTGAAGTCTGTTCAAATCAATGCTGAGATAGCAAGATCTCAGGAGGAAATGAAGACAGAGAAGTCTAATCAGAATATTGGTGCAGAGAGAGAAGGACCAACTGATGATTGGTCAAGAGCTGGTGAAGGTATGGAAAATTGTATGAAGTTTCCAAGTTCTACTCCTAATGAAATTGTTGAATTGTATAGGCAACTAGATCTTCAGAGAAGAGAATTGGAGAGACAGAGGACTTGTGTGCAGGATAATTTGTTGAAGAAGCAAGATAAGGAAGTTTTCATGAATGACAGTCATGGAGCAGAGGATGGTAAGAAGGAGAGACTAGCTGACAGTCTCATGATGAATGCAAATCAGCATACTGATGTGCTGACAAAGGAGTCGAAAAGGAACTCAGAGCAACATACTTAAGTGTTGCCAGAGGAAGCTAAGGAGAAAGCCAGTGGAGATTTCCTGAGTCCTGAAGAAGACTTGGAACTATAGAGAGAGAACTTGGTGACGAAATCAATAAGTGAGACCATTGGGTCTTGTGATTTTGAAGCTGACAATTTGATTATGTTTACAAGTGATACAGAAGACAGTCCATCACTTGGAATTGTCTTGGAAGAAGAAGAACCGTCGTAGAAAGAAGATGAGACAGTCATGTCTCATATGCAGAGGCTTGTTACCATGGGTTACAAGAAAGAGTTGGCTTGTCTGTATAGTCAAGAGAAGACTGTGGAGAAAAATTTTCGAACTGCTACAGTAATAGAGGATGAGGCTACAGTGGTTGAAGAACTTGATCTGATTGCCAGAATCAATCAAGATGATGATGGACAATTACTGAAGATTGTCGAAGGGAAAGATGAAGGTTATGATGGAGCTAATTTGCTGCATGTTGATGAAATGCTTGAGGAGAAAGGGCTGAAATGTTTGCTGGAGACATTTGAACCAGAGAAAGAAGTTGTAGACGAAATTACGGGTGACGAGCAAAAGAATGTTGCAGAGGGACAGGAATTTTGGGAGGTAGCAACATCTATGGTGGTAGCAGAAGCAGCTACAGCAGCTGAATTAACAAAAATTGGGAACAGCAGCATTAAGGTGGACAGAGAGATTGAAAGCGTCAGAAGATGGATGATGAAGGTGTCTCAGAAGCAGCAGACAACAACAAGAAAGAAGAGGAATTTAAGCAAGGGAAAGACAAAAGCAGAGTATGAAAGCATAGCTGGAGGCAAAATGCAGAATAAGATATGGAAACCTGGAGAAAAGCAGCAAGCGACAGCAGATGATGACTTGCAGAACAAAGTGTGGGATCCAGGCGGACAAAGATTTAAAACACATGATCAGGAAATCATGGTCATTTTCAACTTTGGGAGTCTGATGCAGGAGCATTAGCTCGCAAAATTACTTTGTAATTTATTAAAACTTAGGGGTTTTTAAGAGCTAGATTTTTAGAAATGATTTGAATGGGTTTGAATATTTTTAATTAAATATTATAAATACTTGAGAATAGGAGAGGATTGATTAGTTGAGGATGTAAAGGGATGGGAGATTTTTCTAAATATTAATTTAGAAATTAGTTTCATAAAATTTGGGTGAGAGAGGATCCTTAGGGATCCAAGAGTGATTTTAGGATTTGTTGAGCTATTTGAGGGTTTGTTGAGTGATTGAAGGGATTGAGCATTAAATTAGATCATTTTTAAATTGTATAAATTATCAAGCCTCAAAGGCATTGAGATTAGAGAGTGAGAGAGAGTGAGAGTGTGAGTAGAGAGCAAGAGTTCTACTTGGAAGCCTTCGGGCAATTGTAAAGGGCCAATGATTGGAAATCAGGCCAAGGAATGAGGTTTTATGTAAGTAGTGTGTGTTTTAATACAGTATTTGATTTTCTGCAGTTTGTATAGAATCAAATTTATGTGTTTGATGTGTGGAAGGTTAGATACTTCTTATATTTATGAGATTATTGTGTTATGGAGGAAGCTGTATTGTTAAGTTCTGTTTGCTTCATAAAATTTCGATGAAACTCTCTATGTACAAAATTCTGGCTTTTTGAGAATGTTGAACTTAACCGCGCTGGTGATGTGGAGTGGTATTAATTTTGTAAGTCGATATCGAATTGGTATATGGGATTTGTAACTGTGTGAAGGACGGTAGCAACACATAAGTGCGCCTTGAGCCTGTTCTTGAATGGAAAATCGATTGAATCGATTTATGTTTTGACAGGAATTAGATTATATACACACTGCCTTGATTGAATGCGTATAGTGGAAATGATTTCTGAGTGAATGAGATTTTAATCTTTTGGAATCCCATTTGCTATTAACACAAATCTAAATTCAGAATCGTTGTGTGAAACCGGAAAAAGTTTGATTTTAATAATCCATGTCAATTTTCATATTGAAGATCCAATCCAGAACATTGAGTTTAATATTGAATGCGTTATTGTCATGTGCTAAGGTTTCAATAGATTTTAATGAAGTTCATCATTTCGATGAAGAAGCGCTAGATTAATATCAAACCGTTGGTTAAACATTGATATGTTTGATGAGTTCATAAACAGTCCAGATGAAGGAACAATATTTAAAGGTTCGATTTTTGTGTATAAGTTATTCTACAATGAATTGATGTTTGCAATTGTATAGGAGAAACACAAGTCAAATTATTTTTGGCCTGGCAAAGTTGTAAGTGCTGAAGAATTACAATCTGGCAAAGTCGTGAATTGAATTAATTGGAGAAGGCGTATAAATCTGTGGGTGTTTTTCATGAATTGTCTTGCAGAGTAGAACTGCTCCGGAATGCAGATGGAATGACATTTTCAGCGTTGGAAAGAATAAGCGTACTTGACAGAGGTGATTTAAATCGATTCAAAAGTTATGAAAGCCTAGTTCTATTATGTTCAGAAATCGGGGTTTTTTTAAGTTGCTATGTTTGCCGGATTGCGACAGTTGAATATCGTTGGATGGACAGAGTCCTCAAATCCGATTTAATAAGTTGGAATTAAAACTGGCAGTGGAGTACATGACATACAGTGTTTGCAGAATTGATAAAAGATTGTCGACTGATGTAATAAATCTGAATTCGATAGCGTGGATGGGAAGGTAAGCCAATTTTAGGCTGACTTGGTGTTTTAATATAAAGTCATGAAGACTTCATTCATTGACATTGGAATGCATAAGAATTAATATGTGTTGATACTAGTTGCCAAGGTTCGAGTCTTTAAGTTGTACATTGAAGGGCTCATTGAGGTAAGGACAAGTCCAAGTCCTTTGTTGATTGGAACACTCGAATGTTGATTTGATCATAAAGTTTGAATTTAGAAATGAGACCAATGGGTTTTAATAAAGGATTGGATTGGTGATTTCATGAAGTAGGAAGTGAAATGGTTTATAACCATTGTTTTATTTTGTAAACAAAGAGGCTTCCGCATGAGTTGAATTTGTCAGAAAGTGGACTTTCTTGACATGAACAGGAATTGTTGTGGTATAGAGGGATTCTGGGTATTGCAGGGTTGGCCCTGCATCAAAGAACATGTTCAAAATTCTTCTTTTGTAGTTCATGTAGTTCATCTCATTGAAACTATGACTCTAGCTCCAAGAATTAATTCTCTCTTTTATCATTTTGTAAACATATTTGGATGTCAAAGAGCATGTCTTTTTTAACTTGGACATTGTTATGGACAAAAGATAAAATTAAATATCTTAATAACTGTACTAAATCATTTAGTTTGGCAATTTTCTCGAGCGCAGTATCAAAATAAACTTGCAATCAACTCAGAAAAAGTGGTGTCACCTACCACCGAAAATGCACCCAATACAAACAAATTTTCAATGATTTAATAGAATGTCGACTTCAACCGATCATACACCCATCAACAATAAAATTCATGTAAAATATGAATAACAGGTGGTACAATTTCTTACAAAGATTTTAACTTTTTACCTTTAATATTCCATCTAACTTCATAACGCTCTTTGCTTTTCTTGCTGTAGTGAGTACTACAAGTTCCAAATTAATTTGAAATTAATTATCGTACCACAAATTCCAAATTTGTTTTCGTATTGTTTTGTAAAGGTACAATCTTCAACCACAAGTAATCTTGTTGTACTCAAAGTAATATTGCTGTAGCGAGTACGAAAACTTCCAAGTTAATTTTTGTATCGTTTTGTAAAAGTAAAATCTTCAACCACAAGAGGATTTGAATTTGTAACCTTGTGAAGGTTAATATATCAAATATTTTCTTACAACCACAACATGTTTTCTTGATTTCATAATAATAAATGATATAATTTAACCTTGACCAAAGCAAATTCTTCTTCTAGCCACAACCCCTTCTCTGGATTTCATAAATGGTATAATTTAAACTTCCCACATCAAAATAAAACCTCAACCAAATTCTAATGCCAACTTCTTAATTATTGGAGCATTCTAACCATGACATGAAAGATAGAATTCTGGATAGTTTTACCTAGTGCACGATGCATTATTTTCTCCAACAACCATCTGACATTTCTGATGATTTCAACAACAAATTTTCTTTCTTCCACAATGTGTAATCAACGTGTGAATAGGGAGTGGAATGCATGTGGTTTTGACAACTGCTCCAGTGATGACTTTACACACACAACAAATGCTATCTATTGTTCTGGTCACCAGGTTTGACTGCAACATCGCCTTTGTCTTCCAATACTTGCGAAATCACCCTCATAGTCTCAAAGGACCACTCTGCTATCATAACACCGATCTCTGCCTTCACCTTAACCTCAGAATTTCGTTAAAGAACACACGAGACAATTATGGAACTCCCAATAAAACCTTCCAATTCCCCGCATTCACCCTTTCCGGATCACACTGCTCTAGTTTTAACGAATCTATCCTTTCACACACAAATAGGGTAAACAAGAAGACAAATAACTCTAAAACATAATTCTATACTCCACATCTATTCAAGTGGACTATTACAAGATAGAAAATCCCGAAGAAAATTTTAACAAAATTCGTTCAAACTGGCTAAATCACAAGACTTTCACCATTTCCTAGTTGTTTTGCGAGCGACCAAAGATAAAACCATACCGTTGCATTGTCAGGAGTGAGTTTGACAGTGAATATAGATGCAATCATGGGCATAATGATGGGATTCCGGAGTTCCCCTCGTCACAGGATTTGACATCATTGCAGGTCTTCAAATAGACCTTCAACACATTTCTCCAAGACAGACTTAACACATGCTTATATGCACCGGAAAAAGGATTCGAATCTCAACAACTCTTTTTTTTTATCCTAGACAGGAGACATCGTATTTCGATGAATGGAACATGTAAGGTGGTTATCGTTGAAATGGAAGTGTTGTGCAGAAATGAGTTTGTCTAATCTAGGTTGGCTAGCGTTTGAGACTGGAAGAGTTCCAGTTAGCTCATTTTCTGCAAGATCTAGCTATTTAATATTCACTAAATTACCCAATGATGTAGGAATTGAACCACTAAGATTATTGGAATTCAAAGCCAATAAATAAAGATTAACGAGGTAGTTCAATTCATCTGGGATGCTCCCACTAAAATTACACTCGATAAAAAGAAAGTTTTTCAGTTTAATCACGTTTACCAAGGTCCGTGGAAGCGTTCCAATCAATTGCGGGTTGTATGATACCACATAACTACAAATATCAATCTCTCATGCATTATCCACACTCGTAAATAACTCGCCAAGATAAATTCAACTGTTTTTCCAACGGTATTTGGTTCACGTCAATAAATCCCACTTTTTCATAAAAATTAAACTCATAAACTTAACTATATTAACGACAACAACATGGTGAATACTTGGCCCTATTCTCCTCCTGATGCTCTTTTATGTTAGAAGGGAAACCCATGGACTATATCAACTTAAAAAAACATTTTACCCATTTAACAATACTTGAAAACTCAACGCACAACTGTGGGTCCTCAATAGGGGAAAGTCCTCACCATCATTAGCGTGCACAAGCACAAACATTCATGACCACAAAACTAGTGGCTCGAAGTAGGGCTCTACCGTAAGAAACAAATTAGAAACAAACT
The DNA here is from genome assembly GCA_034641835.2 of Pinus albicaulis. NCBI lineage: Eukaryota > Viridiplantae > Streptophyta > Pinopsida > Pinales > Pinaceae > Pinus > Pinus albicaulis. The sequence continues at coordinate 1,219,511,239 of CM076580.1, forward strand.
CAACAATATATTAACGAATGTCTCAAAGAATGATGTACAATAATATACATATAAATACATCAAGAAACTATTGAATCAGTTCTAGGGTTTCTTGAACTTTAATAACCAACTACTCTATCACAAACTCACCCGAGAATTAGTTTTCTAACACAACCTATAGATTATGCATGACAATGCTTGTTGTAATCGAGTTGTGGCTAAATAGATTACCACATTATTACGTTCTCCTTAAATAATTCTATTATTTATCACCTTGTTTTGCAATTTTTGGGGAAATCATCTACAAACTCTTAGTTACATAATAGTTCTATAGTGAGCTGAAATGCAAGCCACTTATTTTAAAAAATCTTGTGATATTGAAACTCCTACGAATTCGCGAATTTTCTTCAACCGTATTCCCTAATTATCATTAATTTTCATGCATGTTGAATAGATGTCGAAATGTGTTGGCACACTCATCAATGGAGGTGGTTTTAATTTTCAATAGCTTCAATCTTGTTGCATTGTAATGAAGCACGATGTGGATGGGTTGTTTTAAAAAGTGGCAATTACATTCAACAAATGGCCTGAGTTAGCATGAAGTGGGTATTAAACGGATTTTTGTCGAGGATAATGGTAAATGAATTTCGAAATGTTTGCGGGTTGGCCAATAAGAAAGGTTATAATGTAACACTCGTATTAGTGCTAAAATGTAATAATGATTTGAAATGTGGTATTAAAAAAGTAATTTAAATAATTATTTAAATATTAGTTGAAAGATGGTGTTGGAAATTTGGAAATGTCACCTTTCTTGGAAAATATATCTTTATGTGATGTCCATTTGGAAAGTTTGATAGACATGTGTTATTTTTGTAGAATAAGGTTGTAACATATGTCCTAAGGCTCTTGAAATCATAGTCGAGTCTTTTGAAATATTTGCGTTGCTGTTGACGTTGATTTCATGATCTACGAAAAAGTATTGGATTCTCGATATTTGTAGCAATTAATATCACACAATTGCACTTGGTTTTGTTTGTGACATAATTTAGAAATCATAACAAGTGCATTGATGAATTACAAAAATTTCCGCTTATATTTTCCAAAATAACTTCTCAAAAAACTAAAAGTAGTTGTTCTTAAAAAACATTTCAACAACCTTTTTTACTTTCTAGAAGTATGATATTCCTTTCCATTTCTAGTTTTCAGGAATGGCCGTAGCTCATAGTTCCATTTTTGGTTTTCACTGCTATAAATTTTCTTTTCAAAATTTCGTATAAGCTACTGTAGCCTACAACCTCATTACTAGTTTTCATTGTAAGTTTTATTTATGTTTTTTTTAAATGAAAATATGTATTTATATGAATTATTGAATATATGGAACTATCAAATCCTCTTATTATATTCATATCTTGATGTTGGCACAATTTTTGAGTAAACCCGTCTTGGATTCAGGCTTCTAATACAACTTTAACCTATGTCTATTTACCAATAGTAGTAACTTATCTTCATTAATTACTCTCCTATTTACAACTCCATTTTCATAGAGATGCTTAACTTTGTAGGCCCCAACAATCTAGTGATTAGTTTTCTTTGAAAATGTTACAATCTCAGATAATACAATAATTCCTAATTAGCTTGCTAAAATAATTTATTTTAAGGTGTCTCTCATGTCGACGAAATTTTTTCTATTGATTTGCTTCTAAATGTTGTATTATTTTTGTTATTCATTCAATTGGTTAAGTTGAGCAATCCTTTCATTCTGTGTCGTAGAAATATTGGTTCCAAACTCAATTGTTGTTCTCAAAATTTTAATTTAATATTTAATGTGAAAAAAATACAATTTTAGTGAACACTAATTTTGAGGGTATAAATCAAATGGAAGTTCTCTATGTGGTCTAGTATGCCCAAAATTCTTCTAGAAATCTACTTCTTGAAAATTTTTATGAAGCTAAATATTTTTATTAAATATATTTTCTATTTCCATATTAGTTACTTCTACTTTTCCATGACTTTGAGGATGATATGGTGTAATATTTTGTGTGGTATTTCCTATAGATTCATTAAATTTTTCACTAACCTAGATGTGAATTATGTTCCACATTTTCATACAATTTCATTGGGAACTCAATATTTAGTGAAGATGTTGCGATACAAAAAATTTGTCACTCTTTTCTCTTATATATTTTTTAATGGCTGCACTTCCATCCATTTAGTGAGGTAGTATGTACATACTAATATGTACTTAAAATGATTTGAAGGTGGTTTGAATGGTCCTACAAATTAAATTCCACATTTTTCAACCGGCTGTAATGAAATCATGGGTTGTATAGGAATTTCTTCTATTTTAGTAGGTTGACCTATTCTTTGACATACTTGGAAATGTCTTATACACTCCTTTGCATCTCTATGCATTTTTGTGCAATAATATCCTTTAGAGAGTACTTTATTTGTAGTTATGGTGGTTGAAAAGTGGCCACTACATAGATTTTTATGACAAGCCTTAAGGATTTATATTCTTCATCCTCTCTAATACATCTTCTAATAATTTGTTCTAGTCCCATTTTCAATCAATATATTTTTATCCAAGTATAATGTGAAAAATTGTTAAGGTAGCTTGAGTGCCACCAAGTAGTTTATTATATATGCAAATCGAGCTATCATCACCAATAATGCAAATAGATGTTCATCCAAAAAGGAATCATCCAATGGTTCATATGCTTTTTAATTGGAAATCCTTGATGAAAAATCTGCAACCAGATTGTCATGACAAGGTTTATCACATATAGTTATATCAAATTTTTGAAGAAGTAAAATCGAAGGATTATTTTCCACTAATAATAGCATAATCCATTAAATATTTAATGGTCGAATTTTATGTATGTAAAAAGGTAGGACACTGAGTGATTTAGTGCTTAAATTTATTAATCACATACACTACTTCCAAAAACTCTTTTTTTATCACTATATAATTCAACTATGCATATGCAAGATTTTTTTGATATAGAGAATGGTATGGATTGTTTCATCCTCTTTTTGTCCTAAAACAACACCCAAGCTTCTATTAGCGGCATCAAAATAAATTCGAAATGATAATCACAAATTTGGGGCAGTGATTAATTTCCTTTTTAGAGTTTCGAAGGCTTGTTTACAAGTTGTTGTCCAAGAAAATTCAACATCTTTGGTGAGCAAGATAAACAATGGTGAGGCTATTATGCTCAAAATTTATGCAAAACTTTGGTAATATCCAACATGATGTAAGAAACTTGTCACTTTACTTTGCTTCATAGGAACAAGTATGCTTTTTATAGAAACTTTTTTTTTTTATGGTGTACCTGTATTCCTTGAGGTGAAACAAGATCTCCTAAGAAAATCCCTTCATTCATCATCAAAACACATTTTTTAATACTTAATGAGTGATGATATTCATTTTAGCTTTGTAGTACTTTTTCTAATCTATCCAAGGCTTCCTAAACTCATTTCCAACATTGGTTAACTCATCCATGAAGACTTCAACATTTTCTAGAATAAGGTTAGAAAAGATACTTAGAACAACTCTTTGAAATTTTGCTTGTGCATTACATAATCAAAATGAAAATAATTTATAAGAGAAAGTTCCCCATTAGCAAGTAAATATAGTTTTATATTAGTGCTTACCATCAATATGTATGTGATTATATCCACTAAAACTTTCTAGAATATATACAAAAAAAATTCTTAACAAAGTGTCCAAAACCTTGTGAATAAATGGCAATGGAAAATGATCCTTTCAAGTAGATTTAGTAGATTTATTTCCATATCTATAGTCTACACAATTTTTTCATTTAACCTCTTTTTTTGAACTATAACAAGTGATGAAATCCATTTATTATGAGATATAGGATAATTAAATCTTGAAGTTAAAATATTTTGTATTCCTCTTTTACAATATCCTTAAAAGTTGGGATCATTGACCAAGGTGGCTAATTGATAGAAATATCTTTATTCAAAATATAAATATGCATGTAAAATGAGGGATCTATTCCTATCATGTATTTATAATCTCATGCAAATATTGTTGACTATTTCTATAGTAGTTTATTTTTTATATTACATATTTTTCCTCAAAATAAATTAATTATTTGTTTCTAGAATTTAGATCCTTCTGTAAAATATTCTTCAACATATTGATGTTCATTTCCTTTTTCTATAGTAAATTTAGGATGATTAATAGATCATATTTGTGATGAACTTCATTCATGAGTAGGATTTTCTTGGATGTTGAATTCTCTAATTTCAATTGAAGAGAAATAAATATTCTCCATATAATTAGAGATTATTCTATTTTTAGTTGGTTATTTCAAAGTTAAATCTCTAACTATAGTAAGATTTGGCATGGAATATTCGTCAATAATATTATTTGCATCATTGCATTCATAATGGTTATTCAATTTCTTCTTATGAGGGTATAACTTTATTTTCTTCCCTAATTCTCTTTCCGAAATTGTCATATTTCCTAAGTGGACTTCAATATAAGTATATGTAGTTGCTAAACAAAGTCATCCTAACATTACTTGATATCAACATATATTATTTTTGGTTTTCAAGATAAAAAAAATCAACACGATATTCTCATGAATCTACGTTGATAATAATATCTTATAAAATATCTTCCCGTTTAATAATGGACCTTCAGTCATTTGTAACAAAGTTTCAGTTTGCCTCATGATATTTTAATGATTTAGACTCCAAATTTGGAGTTTGGCTCATGAGATTTTAATGATTTAGACTCTCCATAATTTCATTATTCATTAAATCTCCAATAACATTTGAAGATATTTAGAATGCATTTATTTCCTGTTTGTACTTGGAAAATAAGAGTACTAGGATCCCCATATTTCAGATTTAAAGTTTTTGCAAGTATAATTTCAGATAATCTAAAAGTTACTTGTATATTGGGGCAGATCTTGTTTTTATTCTTCCTGGTTTCTTAAGAGATATATCCTTTATAACAATGTTATGGATTGATATATAGTTAATTTTGTATATTATATGGATTTTTATGAACATATTTTTTCAATTGTTCTAGGATATCAAAAGTTAGCTGTATAAATATCCTAGTCTTTATAAGGCTATGAGGAAATGGTGGAGATTTAAGGTGATCATATTGCTGGTCTTCCATTTTATTTGAATCTTGAAAGATTAATATTAAATATTCATAATGTTCTTCCTTATATCTATGTTTTTCTTCACTCACATCCTTAATTCTATGTGGCTTCAAATCTTCTAAAATTTTTCCCGATCTTAAATATGTGTCTTTGATAATTATTTTCAATAGTAATAAGGGTTGAATATTCACTAGATTTATTATTGTAAATTGCATGACTTAATTGAAAAACTTGATTTTATTGTGGTTGTTGATTTTCTTAACCCATCATATTATTTGGATTTGTATTCACTTGAGTAGGTAATTGATTTGGTCTAGGTGCTTAATTAAAATTTTTCATTTGTGATGAATGGAGAAATTGTTTATGGTCAATTAAATTGTTGTGTAGGCCATTAATTAGGGAAATATTTTTCATTGCAATAAAATTGTTGGTTGTAAGGAATTGTATAATTAGAAAGATTTGGATTAAATGGTTGCCAATGTTGTGGATTGTTGGTAAATTGAGAAGAAGATAATTTTTTTTCTTGATTGATCTAAGGATTATACCAAGATTGATTAAAATATTGAAGATCTTGATTTCCTCCAAGAAATGGTAGCTAAGACTATCCAAACCAATGGTAATTAACAACTCTGTTTGTTCAATATGTTCATTAGCTATTAGTAAAATACTTTCAAACCTGGGAGTCATGGGCCATTATTGACATTATGATTTTCAAAACAAATTTTGTGGATCTATATTGTAACTAACAAACACTCCTTACTATGATGTTTCTTGGCTTATCAAGTACATATTATGGTGGTTTTTTTTTTCACTATATTCTTATTTTTCTTTGTCTGTAAAACGTCTAGTTGGGTAGATAATGACTTCAATATATTAGTTTTCATATCCTCCAAAAACATTCCAATTTCAACTTTTGTTACTCCTAAACTATTCCTGGAAGTAAGAGTTACTCAACCTCTTATTCCTCTATCTTTCCTTTTTTTTTCTCTTAAGTATTTATTAAGAGGTCCCCTAATCTCCTCATAGCTAAGTTAATAAATGTCTCCAGTAGATATAATATTTAAGGGATCTTTTAACTCCTCTCTAACTCATATTAGCAAAACTAACTTGAGTGACTCATCATTCAATTTGTAGTTTGCTGAAATTTTATAGTTGAACTGTAAAAATTCAACATAATCCTCCAAAATTTCATCTACTTTTTGAGTCATTCTAAAGATTTCACCTCATGTCTCACTTGACTTACAATAATCCTTATGTTTCTTCAGAAAAGTATTTTTCATTTCTTGACAAGCACCTATACTTCCTACTCCTATTCCCATGGATCATCTTAAAGTGACATCTTTCAAAGTTGAAGGAAACAAACTTAACTTCTAATATTCCATCTTATAATCATATGTTCTACACAAAAATTCAAATTCAAATAACAAAGCATCAATATCTTTTGTAAGTAATCCATAAAATACTAAAAAAATACTTGTTGATATTCTTGATTTTTGCATCATCATTAGTTTCCCTTATTGGCAAAGGGATACTTCCTCTTCTTCTTCATCTCACATATTTTCTCTTCTTTCTTCTCTTTATTTTCTTTTCCTGCTCTATTTCCTTCCTCACTTTCAACCATACTGAAATAAATGGAATCTAATTCATGAACTATAGGTTTAGATTCTTCTTTTATATTTATTCCAAAAAGATTGCATTCACTAGGATTGTAATTAATGATTGCATTCACTAGGATTGTAATTAATGATTGATTGTCATTCTCATTTAGAAGCTTTTAATATACAATCAATTATTTTGATTAGTTGTTTTTTTAAATTGGTTTTGGGAAGAAATTGTCTCAACTTATCCCTCTTGTTCCACATTTATTCTCAATTCACTCCACTAATAGGTTTGTCTATAAAAAAGATTCCAGAAATTGGTGTTTGCTAAGAAACAACAGAAAAAAAAAATGTTCAAAAATGCCAGTCATATCATTTACAAAATGTTCAAAAATATATATGTAATTTGGGATTCAAAAATTCAAAAAATATTTATGTATGAAAGGATTCTAAAAAGTGAAAGGATTCTACAATGTTCTTGTAAATACCATACTTCAATATCAAATGCCAATCATATCATTTACAAAATTTCAAAAATATATATGTAATTTGGGATTCAAAAATTCAAAAAATATTTATGTAATTTGGGATTTATGTGTTTACTTTAACCAAGACATGAGAAATCAAATTATAGTTATGTACAATAATTACAATTATTTACAGAATAAATAATTGTAGCTAAAATTCCAATCTAGTTATTATTTTAGGTAAATAAATATTGAAAAAATAAATAATTATTAAAATTCTAATTTAAGCAATAACAAAAGTTATGAAAATCATTAACAAGAAGAAAATAAATGCAAAAAATACTAATTAATCTATTTTACTGAAAGAAAACAGATCTAATATTCTACTACATAAATAAAATAAAATTATCTAAAAGGAAAATATGATTAACAGAAAATATAACATTCTCTTAAAAATAAAATGCTATAAAACAAAAATATATACACAGAAATAATTTATGCATGGTAGAAATTTATCCAAAATTAAAATTAGTAAATATGTACATTAAAAAATTAAATTATGAAAAAAAATTAAAAATGTATACGAAAACTTGCTCAATTAAGTAAATCTCACTCAATAGTATGTTGGTGGTTTGCACCTTACACTAAAATATCTAAATTCTATTAACAAAAGTTAATAACAACACAACCTATAAACATCGAACCCTAATAACAACACAACCCAAAACATCGATCCCTCTAAGTTTGTTTCTCCAAGTTTTAATGCAAAAACTGATAAATAAATAATTACACTAGGAAAAATGCTTGTTACATACAAAATTTTCTCAACAAATACAAATATGGTTGTACACATGATACAAAATATTAATGCTATAGAGAAAATATTTCAGAGTGGGTTTCGCCCAAAAGAAATGTTCAATTTCGTGATCGTTGATGAAAAATCTAGTAATGGTTCTTCTCACAATTGAAATTGTAAAAGTGTCCCATATGATATCTACAAATCCATAACCAACTAGCATTAGCAAGGGAATATAAAATTGTTAACTTATTATAAAAAAATACTTATTCATTATCATTAGATTAAAAAAAATTAAATTATATATATATATATATATATATATATATATATATATATATATATAACAATAAGGAGATATATATAATGACAGATCTACCCCACACATGAAATTTTATTATGTAATAATTATTTTTGGAATAATTTTATATGATTAAATATATAATATAATTATTTTTAAATTAACATTATTTAAAACACTTAGGCTTTTGTGTCTTCAAAATTTAGGTTTTTATAGATTTAAAATATCAAATCCGTGGATTTTATAAAAAATTATAAATATCACATTTAATAAAAATAAATTTCAAATATTATAGAAATTTTGAACTATTGAAAAATTTAAAAATATTTTTAGTATAAATTTAAAATATCAAGTTAATCAATATTATAATATATATATAAATATCAACTTCAATAAAAAAAATTAAGTAATATAAAATATTATTCTTTATTAAATGTATCTTTTTATAAAAGTATTTATTTTTAACAATATTAAAGCCATTTTCATAAAATTGTGAATATTGAATATGTAACATATTATATTAATTAAATTATAAAATTCCAAAATACATGACATTAACTTTATAAAATTCCAAAATACATGAAATTATCTAGATTGGTAATACATGTAATATAAAAAGTTATAACATTTTCTCGGTTTGCTAATTTTGGTAAAATTGTTGCAAATAAGATGCATTTTTAAAATGGTACCTACCGTAGATCTTAGAATATTTAGGACACAAAGTGGATTAAGGATCAAATCCATTATAACTACATATTCTATATAATCTTAACATGTCACTTGGGAAAACTTTATGTGTGTGTGTGTGCGTGTGCGTGTGGGCTAATATTAATGTAGAAAAGAATACTTTGGATGGGTTAAGTTACCAAGAAGAGATCATGGGAGAGAGAGAGCGAGCTTAACACATTGCTTTCACAAGTGAGAGTGGTATATTGGAAGCAGGCACAATGAATGTCACAAACGTGGTAGTACCAAATACCTAAGAAATTTGTACGAGGCAACATGGCAACAACCCATCACTTAAGTGCATTGATGAGGGGCATTAATCCCATTCATGGCGGAAGTATGATGGATATGGGAATAAATGGTGGGTAGTCAATGAGAGGGCCCATGATATGCCTCACCCTGTATTGCATCTTTTGATCAGAAATGAAGAGGATGTACACTTGGTTGGGAGAGTGGTGAATGTTTTATGGATTTTTTCCTAGGTTAAGAAAGGGATATATCTTTAGATATTGCATAGATTACCCATTTCAGGTTCTTAAAAGGTGAATTGGGCTTTACTGAGTATGTGTCTTATCTACATAAAAATCACAAAATATTATTAGGGATGTGGGGAGCTTGGAAACATAGGTTTCATAGAAGTATCAACTATCAATGGTAGCAAACTTATAGCTCAAGGGATACACCCCACGACACATCTCAACAAGGAAAAAATATGGATAAATGGCATTAAAAATTAATGTACCTGCAAGTCAAGTAGAAAGGCTCTAGTTGATGGATGATTACCTAAGATGAATAAGTGATTCTATAGGTTAATATTGATCTCTTGTTTGATTGTTTGATTGTTGCTAAAGTGACTTTTGTGCACATGGAAAGAGAGGTTTAATGCATACATAACAAATTAGTAGATGATGACATTATTACTTAAGTGAAGATGTGGGTTTGTGACATAAAAATTCTAGAATTAAGAAGAAAACATATTTTAGGATGAAAGAGATGTATTAGGTAATGAAGACCATGATGACACATTGCATTGATCTAGGACACAAGGAAGTGATTGAGTTAAAGCATCAGTTCACCATTTTTAAAGTTAAATTTGAGGGCTTCATGAAGTGGGCTTTTGGAATTAGTATGTTTGTGAGGAAGGTGGAGGGGCATGCAAGCATGGTTAAGGAAATGGAAGGGTTAGGTCACTCCCATAATTCAAATGAAATTCCTATTATCATTTTAGAGGATCTCATTATAAACATGTTGAGACCAACAAACACACCCATGACCCAAAATGACAACCAAAACTACGAAAAATATAACTATAGAGATAGATTTAGAATGGAGCTCCATTTTTTATCATCTTTAATACATTGTATGGTTAGATTTGACTTTTTTTTCTTAACAAATTAGGTTATAAACCCTATAAATTTTTTTATCTACATAAACTCTAAATGTTAGGTCCCTTTAATACTAGTTTAGCCCCTTATTGTTATAGTTATTGTAGCCTCCTTATTGTTATTGTTTTCCCAATGTGGTCCCCATATTACTATTATTGTGCCCCATAGAAGCCCACTATTGTTATTGTTGTGTCCTTAAATATTATTTTTATGTCAGCTATGATTATATTTTGATCCCATAGACTCTTATATATAGAAAGGATGTGTTGTCATTTGAATCATCCAATATTTGTTCATTTATGTAACGCAAAAAAGGATACCCCCTAGAAGAGGCTAATTTTTAAGTCATTGATCTATATTTTCCTCTATATTGTGAGCTCGTTGCATAACATTTGGTATCAGAGCTTTGTGTTTTAGGGTTTCTCTTCTTCAAAAAAGTCATCTTGTAATTTTTGATACAAATATTTTTATATGAAGCTTCATAATTTGAAATTTCAACCATGTGGTGTTGAGATATTAGTGAACCTCTTGTACGAATTTCAAATCTTGGTTCACTATATGTTTTGAGATATGATCTGAGGAAGTTAAGTTTTTTGCAGGCTCTAGAATATAATCTCAAACAAGGGACCTAGTGAAAATCGTCATAACTTTAGTTTTAGACATTGGATTTGAATTCTGTAAAAAGTGGCTGAAATTTCATGGAATTTGTTTTTTCCTATAGGAATTTCATGGCCGAATGTTGAAATAGTGACACGTGGCATCCCATACAACTTCACTCTACTAAAGCAGTCCACAATTAAGTCAGCTTGGGATATTTTTCCTAACTCTATATTGAAGAATCCAATATTGGTATGACTTGTGGAATTGGAAAGAAAATTCAGAGGGATACAATAGGAATAGCCTTTAGACCTTGTAGATTTGAAATTTCATAGTTACAACCATTGCAATATCAAGATCCTAAAACAAAGAAAATTGTGCGTATGTTTTTCAAAATTGCATAACTTTTGTTTGAAAAATCAGTTTGAAGTCATTCCAAGGGCATATTGAAGCATATATATCAGTATTGGGTTCACAAATTCTTCCTCAAAAAATAATTCCAAACCCATTAATCCCTTAGAAAACTCTATTATGATGCATGAATAGGAATAATTGCAGCATGATATATCAAAATTATGGGACCAAGTGCAACAAATTTAGCTCTCACAAAGAGAAAAAAAAGATGAAATGGATGGTTTAAAATCAAACTTGGAAGATTTGAAGGATGGAATGGAAGCTAATATAGATGGTTTGAAAGTAGACATAGAAGGCTTCAAGGAAGGGTTGACAAAGTTGTTGCAAGGAAGGTTTCGTGGTGGTTACAAGGTAATCCATTAAAATCGTGATGAGGGCAAAAGGAATATGAATTCTAATTTTAGAAACTTCAATGTTGGGTTTAAGAACCACCACATTCCAAAGATCGATACGAGTAAGTTTGATGGAAATGATCTGATAACATGGATACTACAAATAGAGTAATATTTTGATCTCCATGATGTGCAACAGTCACAAAAGGTACGCATTAAAACTTTATATTTAGAACCCAATTAGTTTGTATGGTATCGATTCCTTTGTTATCATAAAACACTATTCACTTGTTCAATTTTTACAGAGCAAATGATATCACATTATGAGGATACAAATAGAAACACCTTCTTTAGCCAATTGATAAATCTCAAACAAAATGTTTTAATGGCAGAGCACATTCACGACTTCCAAAAATTAAATATAAACGTAACATATATTCCATGGGAGCACAGTATTGATGTCTTCATAGGGAATTTAAAGGATAAAATCAAACATGAGGTTTTCCTTTGGGAACTTGATTCATTGGAGAAGGAATTCAAGGTCACAAGAAAATTTTAAATAAGAATTATTGCAACAAGGAATTCTACCCCTCAAAACTATAAAGATGGAATTGTTGCTGCTCCTAACCTTCCACAATCTACAAGGTTGAAATCACAAAAAATGGAGGAAAAGGGAGAAAATGGTTTTGTTATAGTTGTGATAGAAAATAAACTAAAGGGCATAAGTGCCTTGAGAAGAAATTATTTTATATATATTGTGAAGAGGAGGAAGAAAATGAATAAGAAACACCAAAAGCAATGATAAAAACCAGGAAGCAACCCGAGAGAAAGAAGAAAATATTCCGACCAGATTTTGTGATGCATTGGACGAAATTACCACTCCTCAAACTCTCAAGATAGAAGGATATATAAAAAATAAAATTTAATAGTGTTGATTGATTTGGGTAGTACCCATAATTTATTCATTGTAAGATAGCCAAGGAATAGAATTGTTTCCTATATCAAGCACTATTGTGTCAAGTGATGGTTGTAATGGAGGAACTATAAATTTCTCTGGAAAGTTCCAATTTATCAAGGTGAACATGGGGTAATATGTATTGAATAGTCCAATGCTTTCCATTCTAATGGGTGGTGTTGTTGTTTTACTATGATTCTAATGGTTACAATCTTTGGGAACGATAACTCTTAATTTTCAAGAACATTTCTCTAATTTTTTTTGGGAAGGAAAGGAAGTTGAATTACGGAGGATCGCACAGATACCAGGAAAGATAATCAGTTATAATGTCATGAAAAACCTTGCGAATAAAGAAAAACGAGGTGAAATTTCACAATTATTCTCACTGGAGGTTCAAACATTGAAATCATCTATTTCTCTAGATCTCCAGAAAGTTTTGGACAATAATTCAAAGGTGTTTGAGACTCCCAAAGGCATCCCACCTATTAGTGATCATGATCATGATATTCATTTGATTCCAGGAAATGTTCCTCTAAACATCAGGCCTTCAAGATATATGTATTCTCAAAAGAGTGAGATCGAACGTATGGTTGCATAAATTCTAGAGGCTGGTATAATTAAACCTAGTCAAAGTTATTTCTCTGCTATAGTAGTATTGGTACATAAGAAGGATGGATCATGGCATATGTGTTTGGATAATAGGGAGCTCAAAAAACTCAGTATTAAATATAAATTTCCTATACATGTCATCAATGAATTGTTGGATGAAATACATGGAGAAATTTTCTTCACCAAGCTTGATATTCATTCAAGATATCATCAAATTAGAATGAATACAGAAGACATTCTGAAAACAACATTCACAACTCATGAGGGTCATTATGAATTTTTGGTCATGCCTTTTGGCCTTACTAATTCACCTTCCACATTTCAAGGTTTGATGAATTCGATTTTCAAACCTTTCCATAGAAATTTTGTGTTAGTATTTTTGATGATATACTAATGTACAACAATTCTTGAAAGGATCATGTTCAACATGTTGACAAAGTGCTCAAAATATTGGAAGAGAAACAATTATATGAAAAAACATCCAAATGTTTCTTTGGAGTATAGAAGGTGGAATATTTGGGTCATATTGTATCTCATCAAGGTGTTAAGGTAGACCCTAACCAAATTAAATCCATTGAGGAATGGAAAATACCCACAACCATAAAGCATCTTCAAGGATTTCTGAGGTTGACATGGTATTATCATAGGTTTTTTAATAATTATGGGAGAATAGCGAAACCTCTAACATCATTACTAAAGAAATATTTACTTTCTTGGAATCCAAAAGGAACTAAGGCCTTTGAAAATATTAAAGAGGCAATGTTCCTAGAACCGGTCTTAGCTACTTCACAAAAACCTTTATTGTGGAATGTGATGCCTCTAGAAATGGAATGGGTGCTATTTTAATGTAAGAAGGAAGACCCGTTTCTTTTGAAATTTGGCCAATCATAGGACATTATTTACAAAAGGATATTTATGAGAAGGAAATGTTGTAAATACTACATGCACTAAAGAAATGGTGACCTTACCTAATGGGAAGACACTTCAAGGTAAAAACAGATAATGGTAGTCTTAAATACATTTTGGAACAAAGATTATGTTCATAAGAGCAACAAAAATGGGTCACAAAGATGTTGGGTTATGACTTTGAAAACATCTACAAAAAGGGGAAGAAAATTTTTGTTGCAAATGCACTCTCAATAAAGGATGGGGATGTGGAAGCATTTATTTCTTTCATTTCTATTATCCAACCAAATTTTATAACCAAACCAAGGGATGAATGGAGGAATGAAAAATAAGTGTGGACACTCATTCAAAATTGTAGCAAGGTCCCAGTACATCTGATACATTTAATTGGAAAAAGGATTCATTATGGTACAAATATAACTTATATCTTTGTAAAAATTTCAAACTCAAACAAAATATTTTATTGGAATTACACATTTCTCCCTTAGGAGAGAACTTGGGATTTTTAAAAAATTACCACAGGGTTAAGAATAATTTTTCTTGGGATGTCCTTAAATCTAATATTCAAAAGTTAGTGGTAGAATGTTTGGTTTTCCAACAAAATAAAGTTTATACAATTAAGACCCCACGTTTGTTACAACCTTTATCCATTCCAAGTCAATGTTGGGAGGAGGTCAAAATGGATTTTATCACAGGTTGAACCAAGTCCAAAGGAAAGAGTGTCATCATGGTGGTAGTTGATAGACATAAAAAATATGCACACTTTTTTGCATTATCTCATACATTTAAAGGAAGTACAATTGGTACTTCATTTATGGAAACAATTCAAAAGCTACATGGGAACCCAAAGATTATTTAAAGCGACAGAGATCCCATTTTCGCTGGAAATTTTTTGACGATATTATTTTCTTGTCTAGGTACTAAATTAGCTCATAGCTCATCTTATCATCCTCACTCTGATGGGAAAACATAGATAGTGAAAAAATTTTCTGAATGATATCTTGGTTGCCTTATATCTGATAAACAAACACAATGGTTCAAGTGGTTACCTCTAGCTGAATGGTGGTATAACACTTCCTTCCATACTGCAACAAAAATGACCCCATTTATGGAAATTTATGGATATCATCCGCCATCCATCACATCATATTTAAGACAAAATTATAAATTTTAAGAAGTGGAAGATCACTTCGAGCATCAACAAAAATTTCTCTAACTCTTAAAGGGTAACCTCACTTTGGCACATAGTCGAATGAAACAACAGGTAGATCAACATTAGAGAGAAATAAGTTTTGATGTAGAGGACTGGGTGTTTTTATAGTTATAACCATACAAAAAAATTTCCCTCAAGCAAGGACTAAGAAGGATAATAAATTATCACCAAAGTATTATGGTCCTTACAAGGTGTTGCAAAATATTGTTACTAAGGAATACAAATTGGAGCTTCCTCCATCTTCCCGAGTGCATACAACTTTCCATCTTTCATTCTTAAAGAATGATATAGGTGACAATATTCTAGTTCAAACAATATTGCGAGAACTTGACAAGGAAAAATCATATTGGAACCTAAAGCAACCATGGAAACAAGAACTCAACACCTACAAAATCAATCAATTTTAGAGTATCGCATCAAGTGGAAGAACTTACTCACTGAATATTCGACATGGGAGGATGATAATTTGATACAGAAGCATCAATAAATACTCAAAGGTTGAGGAAACCACTCTTTTGAAGGAGATGGGAATGTTAGGTTCGTATAATACTAGTGTATCCCCTTATTGCTATTGTTAGGGTATCCCCCTTATTGTTATTGTTGTTTCCATGTAGTCCCCATATTGTTATTATTATGCCCCATAGAAGCCCCCTATTTTTTGTGTTGTGCCCTTAAATTATTATTGTTATTTCATCTCTAATTATATTGTGACCCCTTAGACTCATATATATAGAAAAGAGGTTTTTTCATTTGAATCGTCCACTAATTGTTAATTTATGTAAGGTAAATGAGGTTTCCCCCTCGAAGAAGCTATTTTTTAGGTCATTGATCTATCTTTTCTTCTATATTGTGTGTTGGTTGCATAACACTAAATATTTAATATACATTAATAAATTCCCTAAATTTTAAAATGGTTTTATTTCTCTTAAGAGAAACCATCCCTGAAACTATATTGCATTTTTGTAAATCATATACATAATATAAAATAGAAAATCATAAAAAGGATAAAAATACAAAATAATGAAAGAATTTGGTTTATTTTATGTCTTATATTAATATAAACAGATACACACACATAAGGAAAATAAAAACATTAATTAAACAAATCACACAAGCACAAAATATTAAATAAGATTTAAATAATTGATGAAATATTTATGTATGAATTTTGATGTAAGTAAAATATATATGCAAAATGTTTTATATGCATAAACATAGATAATCTAAGAAATGTAACATTGAATTGAGATAGAGTTATGTTTTATTAACTACGTCAAGGTAAAAACTATTTTAATAATTCATTTTATCCATGGAATTCTAATTTTGTGAAAGTAAATACAGTTTGTTATATGTAATTATCCATGAAGTAATAATAGATTGTGGCATTTCAAAGTTATCAATATTAAATTATGATCCATTAAATATAATTATGGTTTAATTATAGACAATTAAAGATAATTATGGTTTAGTTATATATAATTAAAATAACTATGATTAATATAAGGAAATCATGATAAACATTGTAATATAAAAAAACTATTCAATAATTGCACAATCTAACCTATTTTTGAAGGAGCATTACATTACGACATAGTCATTAAAAAACATAGTAATTCGACATAATTCAATTAGGAATAATTCCACAACGTTACATAACCATTAAGGAACATTGTAATTCGACATAATTCAACTAGGAAGAATTCCACTATTATGAAACCAACTCTCAATATAGAAGAAAAGTGAGATCAACACCTTAGAAATCAACCACTTCGAGTGGGAAACCTTCTTTACATTACATAAATTAGCAATTCTTGGATGATACAAATGAAAAAGCCTCCTTTCTATATATAAGAGTCCATGGGGTCACAATATAATCCTAGTCCACCTAACAATAATAACGTAAGGGCAAAAAAATAAAAATAGTGGGCATTTATGGGGCACAATAATAACAATATGGGGATTACATGCACACAAAAATAACAATAAGGGGGCCATACTAACAATAACAATAAGGGGATACACTAGTATTATAGGGACCTAACATGGCCCCCTACTTCAAATAAGTATTTTCCTCAATGCTTGATTATTTTTGGATTCTTCTGTATAAAATTATCATCCTCCCATGTGGAATCGTCAGCAGGTAAGTTCTTCCACTTGCTGAGATACTCTGAAATTGATCGATTTCATAGTTGTCAAGTTCTTATTTCCGTGACTGCTTTAGGTACCAATATTATTTTTCCTTCCTTGTAAATTTTTGGAAATATTTTTTTAACTAGGATTTTTTCACCTATAGAATTCTTTATGTATGAAACACGGAAAACTGGGTGCACTTGGGAAGATAAAGGAAGCTCCAATTTGTATTCCATAGTACCAATATTTTGCAGCACCTTGTAAGGACCATAATACTTTGGCGATAATTTATTATCATTCTTAGCTTGCTTTAGGGACATTAGTTTGTATGTTTGTTGTTGTAAAAATACCTAGCCGCCTACATCAAAAATTCTTTTGCTGTGATGTTGATATGCGTGTTGTTTCATTCGATTCTCCACCAAAGTTAGGTTATCCTTTAAGAGTTGGAGAACTTGTTGTTGATTCTCGATTTGATATTACACTTATTGATCATGCATATTATATTTCATGCCATCCTTCAAACCAACCATATTAGCTTCCATGTCCACTTTTAAACCATCTATGTCATCTTTTAGTTCATCCTTGGTTGTTCTTTGTGAGAGTGAAATTTTTTGCACTTAGTCTTCTAATTTTGATATATCATGTTGCACTTCTTCCTCTTCATTCCCGATACTAGAGTTTTATAAGGAATTAATGGGTATGCAATTAATTTTGGTTGGAATTTTAGAACCCAATATGCCCTTGGAATGAATTCAAACGATTTTTTCAAAAAAAAGTTATGAAATTTTAAAAAATGATACACACATTTTCTTTTTTTTTAAGGAGCTAAATATTGAACTTGTTGGATCTCTATGATTTAGGATCCCCAAGATTTTAACTTCTGACATGTAGTAGCCCACTGAGTTGTCTTTTTAATGCCATAGGTCAGAGCTGATTTGGATTCTTCAAAAAATATTTCTGTCCAATCTCTCACAATGATCTAAATATGGTCTTGTTTAGTAGAGTGAACTTGTATGACGTGCCACATGTCATTGTTTACTTCTTCGGCTCTGAAAACGATAGATAGGAAACTACAATTTGTTTACTTTCAACTACTTTTTACATAATTGCAATCCGATGTTTAGAGGGAGAGGTATAACAATTTTCGCAAGGGCAGTTCTTTGTGATGACATTTGGCAGCCTACAAAAACCCTAAATTCAACAGATCATATCTCGGAAAATATTGTGAACCAAGAAATAAAATTTTTGCATGAAATTCCGTTGTATTTCGGTGCAAATGGGTTTTTTTTAACACTTATTAACCATTGTATAAAAAAGTTATAGAAAAACATCCACGATGACATGTTTGAAGCAGCGAAACCCTAGAATCCAAAGCGCTGATACCAAATGTTATGAAACCAACTCCAAAAATAGAATAAAAGAGAGATAAATCCCTTAGAAATCAGCCACTTTGAGGGGGGAACCTCCTTTACATTACATAAATGAACAATTATTGAAGGATACAAATGGAAAAACCTCCTTTCTATATATAGGAGTTCATGGGGTCACAATATAATCCTGGCCGGCCTAACAATAATAATGTAAGGGCACAAAAATAACAATAGTGGGCTTTTATGGAGCACAATAATAAAAATATGGGGACTACATGGGCTCAAAAATAACAGTAAGGGGGTTATACTAGTAATAACAATAAGGGGATACACTAGTATTATAGGGACCTAACATCGACAATGTTACATAGCCATTGAGGAACATTGAAATTCCACATAAGTCCACCAAGTCGACTATTCCAAATTGATAAAACCATTAAGTAATATCACAAATTTGACATAACCCGTCACAAATTTCACAATGTGATATAACCATGGAGGAACATAATATTTCCAAATAAGTAGACTAAGAACAATATGGAATTACATTAAGAATATCCAAGAACATCACACTAAAACATAACTTGTAATGAATCTTACTAGGTGACATAATGCTTGATGGGCATCTCAATGTGAAATAATTATTGAGGAATGTTAAAATTTGGAATAAGTTAACAAATATGTATGTCATAATGTGACAAAATCATTAGGGAACATCACAATCCAACATAATCATTGGGGAACATTTTAATGTGATATAACCTTTTACATGCATTGAAATGTGACGTAACCATTAAGGAACATATAAATTTGACATAAATAAGAAAACATGAAAGTGGTAATGCTACATTACCATAATTAACCATGGTTAATAATAATTAGCATACTCTATTAGAAATTGTACCAATAAAGAATAAATTTGACTTCTGCCTTAGTCAAATTTAGTAATTTGATTTTCCACATCAGTAGGATGACTTGGATTGTATTTAACTTGTTTGACATGTCTTTGTATACTATTTTACTCACTAAATTCCAGTTATATGCTAGAACTAGATTTGTGCATGTAGTAATTTCTATAATTTAGCAATCTAGTCCAGTTATTTTTAGTTTGACTCATTTAACTGAGTTCAAGTAACAATTTGAGTCAGTTGAATGTCATTTGAGCAGTAGAATTGTTGTTAACCCAAATATCTCTTTGTTAGACTAGTCAATTAGTTAATAATAGCCCATACATCCATGGAATTTGAATTTCCTATCTAGAGTGGAGGAAAAGGCACATTGTGACTATCAATTGTATACTAGTTGAGTGTGCATGCTTGGTAGTTAAGAAGGCGAATCATTCCTTGGGAATTGTGCAAGTAAATAAGAGAAAATTCTCATATTTTAGGAACTAATTTCCTCCAGGGTTGTGAAAGGAAATAGGAGCAATTTGGGGCCTTGAATTGGATAAGTGTTGGCCAGAGAAAGATAGTCAACAGTATAACAGTTTTATAGTGTAGTGTGTGCTTCAAGATTGAAGCAAGACATTGCAGTAGTTTCTCAATATCATTTTATTAATGAAAATCATTGGAGGGTTTTTTCCTATTGGGGTTCCCCTATAAATCATTTTTTTCTTGTGATGTTTTAATGGTTTCATATCATTTCATGTGCTTCTAAATTGTGATTCCCATTCCACATAATAGTAGATTAAATTTGATATCTCTTGTTTTCAATTTTAATACATGAGAAGTACAAATTTTATATTAATTTATACATGGTTTCAGAGTATAAATCACAGTAGAAACCAGTTAGAGCCTCTCCTTTAGAGATTTTAATTTGCAAATTCAATGAAGCAGTTTTCATCTGTGTGGGAAAATTTATTTCATCGGATTGAGATTGGAGTATGCCCTGGAGGGAATCTATAATTCCATATCTTGTAAGGACATGATGGAAGTTATACTCGATGAAAATGGAGTGTTTTAATACACCAAAATTGACATTCCACAACCAACAACATCATATGCACAAGATTTAGCCCAATGAAAGAAGGGTATCGTAAAAGCGACGAGGATCATCCTAGAGGGTTTGAGAGACCACATAGGTTCAAATATACATGGAAATTAGACTCCATTTTCTATGTGGAAGACCCTCACTAAATTATTTGAAAATAGCAGTGATACTAAGAAATTGTCATTGAAGGAAAATCTCAGAAACCTTTGCATGCAGAAAGGAGAAACCATTCCACATTACATCTCCAGGTTCACTCAGTTTTTATATGATCCTGGAGGAGTTGGATAAAATATTCCCTCTTCATAAATACTGAGCCTAACTCTCCCATGCCTTCCAAAATCGTGGTAGAATTTCCAAGGTAGGAGAGACTATGGTTCGATATGGTGCAGGAATAAATTTGGTTGAACATTAGAGATGGAGTAACATCAAAATCTGAGGAGGAAGAGATTTTTTCCACGGTTGGGAAGGGAAAGAAAGATAAGGGCAAGAAGGCCCAAAGAAAACTAGAGATGGGCCAAAATAAATGCAATAAGAAGGATTTAAGCAAGATAAAATGTTTTCACTACCATGAATTTGGGAACTATGCAACAAAGTGTTGGCACAAGAAGTATAACAAGAATCCTTCAGGAGGAGCAGGTGTTGAAGCACTTTCCTCAAAATTTCAATTACACTTCACCCTGATTTCATGTATGGAGAGAAATTTAATGGGAATTGTGTTTTATCTAGATTTAGGTGCCTCATTCCCTAAGACGGGATGCAAAAAATTCTTCAGTAGACTAGAGTAGAAGTACCTCTAGATGCACATAGAATTTGGGTATGCTGTGTAGTACAGTACCAAATAAATTGGTACTATAACCTTTAAGAGGGATTCAAGCTCCAATTTTCATATAAAATATGTCATGTATGTACCTAGGCTGAAGAATAACACAATATCTGTAGCTGTATTGGAGGATCATGGATATGATTTTGTTTTCAGTAAGGGGGAATCCTTTCTGAGACATGTAGCTACTAGTTAGATGAAGAATATTATAGTTCGAGTGAAGAATATCTGAAAACTTGAGTTGGAAGTTTGTGCTACACTAAGTAGCAAGGCAGGGGAACCCTCCATTCTTGTATCCATCCCCACCCAAAACCCCCTCAAAATCCCCTGCCTTAGCCAAGGTTACCCTTCCTTATATTCAAGATTTCACTGATCATCTTTCCCAAATCCTTGCTAAAAATAATAGTAACACCTTATTCAAACCCCAAAGAACCCTCAACTAGCTATTTAGGTCATCCAAGGACAAAAAAGACCCTATGTTAGGCCCCAGAGTCTATGAGATCCCCTGATCCTGTGAAAAATATTACATAGGATAAACCGGTAGATCCTTCAAAACACAGTTAAAGAACATATGGTTGACACTAACCACAATTGGATAGAAAAATAAACTATTGTTGAACACTCCCATGCTACCAAGCACCTTATCTATTTTTGTAAATCCAAAATCTTAGCTTCTGCCCCCTATCATTCCAACTGGATCATTCGAGAAGCCTTATAAATTGAGAAACATATTAATAACTTTAATTGTGATGATGGTTACCAATTAAGCCACCCCTGGAAGCCCACCATCCACTTCCTATCATCTAAGCAACGCCCCCCACCCACCCCTCCTCTCCTGGTTTGCTGATTTTAACCCCTCCTCCTTAATTTAATTTAATTTATATTTTTAATAATTCATTTATTTATTTCATATTCCTCCTTTCTTTAATCCATTACCCTTATACCCTAACCTCTAATAAATAATTATTATTTTAATTATAATTTAATTTTAACAATTTTAAGACTTTTTAATTTTAATTTTAATCTTTACTATTTTATTTTTAAATTCTTATAACCTCATCATTTAAGCCTAACTTCAACCATTATAATACTCCCATTATAAAATATTTCATTATCTTTTTAATTTTAATTACTCATCTCCTTTTAATCCTAAACCCCCCTTCCTTCTTTTCCCTAACGCTAGTTCCTTAGTATCATTTAGTTAATTAATTTATATTAATATTCTTATAATCCAATCCTAAATAAATTATTTAAATTAATTAATAATAATCAATTTAATTTAGTTTATTTTTCATCTCCCTAACGGCTAGATCACTAATCCATTACCCTAATAAATAGTAATTATTATTTTAATTTTGAAAATTTAAATTATAATTATAACTTTATTTTTAATTTTAATTTTTAATCCTAAATTTTTAATTTTTATGTTAAATTGAAATTTGGAATCATATTTCATTGACCTCCTCCATTACCCTAATTCCCTTCCCCTAATAAATAATCATTACTTAAAAAAAAAAAATTTAAATTATAATTTTTAATTTTTATTTAAATTATAATTTTTTATTTTTAATTTTTATTTTTTATTTTTAATCCTTAATTTTTAATTCTTAATTTAAAATTCAAATCTGATTCATACTTCAACAACCTCCTCCAATGGCTAAAAATTTCCTTTATATACCCTTGATCTACAATTTTCATATCATACGCATTGCTTCTCTTTCCTGAATATGGGTGAAGTTCTCACCCGGAACGTCGATATTAAAGGGATCTTCAATAATAAGACACAGGCCTCCAAAATTTCTCAACAACTTAATGTATCTGACTGTGGAAACATTCGGACCTTAAGGCAGGAGAAGTTCAGAGCCAAGATGTTGGACAACTCTGCCACAGGTGCATGAGACACTTACACCACGGGGCCTTAAAAATCATGCAATAGATTACCACTATTTTCTCGAAATGCACCCTTGAGTGGCATGATTTCTGCAAGGGATGCACAATGGGTAAATTTATCAAATCCATCTTTGAGGGCTGAGCTATCATAGTTGGAGAAATAATGGAGTAAGTCCATTTTGATGTATGTGAACCCTTTTCGAAAATCTATACAACAAAACATAAGTGTTATGTCATTTTTTTTGATGAATTTCCTAGAAAATGATAGATATTCTTCATCTGGAAGAAGGATGAAATTTTATAAAAAAATGTTGAATTCAAAGCATTGTTTGAAAAGGATACTGGTAAGAAACTAAAAACTCTAAGAAGTGATCATGGAGGAGAATATTTATCTAACACCTTCCAGGTTTTTTGCGCCAAAGAGAGTATTATAAGAGAACTGATATCACCCCATAACCCACAAAAAAAGGTGGTGGGTGAAAGGAAGAATAATCATTGTGGGACCAGAAAGAGGCATGTTGCATGATCATTAGTTCCCATTATATCTATGGGAAGAAGCATGCAACACAATAGTTTAGTTACAAAATATAATCCCTCATAGAATACTTGGCATGATCACATGCGAAGAAGATTTCTCTAGGAAGAATCTAGATGTATCTCATTTGAAATTTTTTGGAACTATTGTGTATTTTCATGTTTCCAAGAATAGTACGAAGAAACTTGAGCTTACAATTGAGATGGGAGTCTTTGTAGGATACACAGAGACACCACATAGTTACCAGGTATATTTTCACTCAGTCAGTGTAATAATAATGAGGAGAGATGTAAAATTTTATGAGGAGAAGCCTATCAGATGATCTCTAGAGTAAGAGTTGAGTATCCCACCGGAGGAGGTGCTTCATGCAGAGCTTTAGGATGATGTGGAGCAACCACATGAAGAGGCGAAAACAGGAGGTCGAGTGGATGCACCCACTCAACTATAATATTCTAGAGAGGGGAGGAAGAGAAAAAGAGGACTTGAGATATTGGTACAATATGCATAGGAGTATGTGGGAGCTCCTACATATTAACGTATAAAAAGGAGGTAACCATACTGGTATACTAGGTGTATGGCTCTCATGACATAACTCATTGAGACAAAGCCTTCTTCATTTGAGGAAGAAGTTTCTCAACTAGTGTGGGTTGATGCCATGGTGGAGTATTATGACACCATCACGAATAAAAATGTATGGGAGGTGGTTCCTTGACTAGAGAACAAGTTCGTGGTTGGTTTCATATGGATCAACAAAGTGAAGCATGCAACTTATGAGAGCATTGAGAAGTACAAGGAAATATTTGTGGTCAAAGTCTTCTCTCAGGTAGAGGGAGTGGGCTATGAGGAAAAATTTACACCAGGAAAGATATTCCTCAATTAGATCCATTCTAGAATTAGATGTGCAGATGGGATGGAAGATCCACCAGATGGATGTGAAGACTTCCTTTCTCAATGGTGTTGTTGAGGAACAATTTTGCATAGATCAGCCAAAGGTATTTGAGACATATGACATGGAGACACATGTGTGTAGACTCATAAGAGCCTTGTATGGTCTAAAACATTTTCCTTGAGTATGGTACATTAATATTGACACCTGTCTCAGTGGATTGGGCTTCAACAAAAGTGAAGCAAATCCTAATCTCTATCAAATTACGGTAGTTTATAAATTACTTATCTTAGTTTTCTATATTGATCACTTGATACATACTGGGGATGAGAAGTTGAATAACTCTTGCAATGATGACATTGCAAGAGAATTTGATATGTAATACATAGGATTAATGAATTAGTTCTTTGACCTCGAAGTATGGCAGGGTGATGGTGAGTTTTTTGTGAGTTAGGGGAAGTATTCCTCTAAAATACTTCATATATTTCACATGGATGATTGCAATCCAATGGACACACCTCTATCTACAAACAAGAGGGATGGGAGTGGTTCTTGAGGAGAGGAAGTAGATGCTACCATCTACAGATTTCTTGTGGGATCCTTGATGTATATAGTGAAAACAATTCCTCGCATATCCTATGCAGTTAATCAATTGAGTCAAGCCATGGTGAATCCTACTAGGATGTATTGGAAGGAAACAAAGCATGTGTTTAGATATATTAGAGGCACAACCGAGTAAGGGTTATGGTATACGAAGATAGAGACAGTGAATCTCCAAGGCTTCACTGATAGAGATTGGGCAAGGAGTCCATTAGGTAGGAAAATTACTTCATGTGTTATCTTCAGTGTTGGGTCTATAGTTATTTCTCGGTATAGCTAGAAACAAAGGTTGGTGATACTCAGCTCAAGAGAGGATGAATATATGGCTACAAGTAAAGAAAAATTTGAGGCCATATGGATGAGGAAAATAGTTGTGGGTATTTTCAGTCAAGAAATCAATTTGACAATGATTTATTATGATAATAAAATTTGTATTAAACTCTTTTAGAATCCATTATTTCATGACAGGTCCAAGCACATTGATATTAGGTACCATCACATGAGAGATTATGTGCAGAGCATAATTATGATGCTACAATGCATTCCAACTTAAGAGTAGGATGCAAATATATTGACAAAGGAATTTTCAAGAGGAAAATTTGAATTGCATAGATGTAGGATAGGGGTGGTGAAAAATCCCTTTCTTTCTAAGAGGGAGTGTTATAAATTGTAGCAGGAAAGGATAAATTTTACTTGTGCCTTAGCCAAATTTGGTAATTCGATTTTCCACATCATCAAGATGACATGGACTATAGTTAACTTGTGTGACATGCCTTTCTCTACTATTTTACTCAATAAATTTTAGTTATAAGCTTGAAGTAGAGTTTGTCATGTAGTGATTGCAAAAATTTAGCAATATAGTTTAGTTATTTTCTATTTGACTCAGTTAATTGAGCTCAATAACTAGTACAGTCAATTGAGGGTTAGTTGAGTAGTAGAATTATTGTTAAATCAATGATATCTTAGTTAGTTTATTTAATCAGCTAAAAATATCCCAGACATGCATGGAATTCTAGTAACCTAGCTGAAGTGGAGGAAACGTCATATTGTAATTATTAATTGTATACTAGTTCAGTGCACATGATTGGAAGTTAAGTAGGTGAATCATTCATTAGGAATTGCACCAGAAAATAGGAGAAAATTCTTATCGTTTAGGAGCTAGTTTCCCTCAAGATCACACAAGGAAATGGGAGAAATTTGAAACCTTGAATTGGCTAAGTGTTGGCCAGAGTAGGGGAGTAAGTAGGAGAATAGGTTTATAGTGTAGTGTGTGCCTAAGGATTTAAGAAAGACATTGTAATAGTTTCTCAATCTCATGTAATTAATGAAAAGCAACGTAGGGGTTGTTTCCAGTTGGGTTCCCCTGTAAATAATTTTTTTCTTGTGGTTTTTTAATGGTTGGATGTCATTTCATTTGTTTCTAAATTATGATTTTCATTCCATATAATAGAAGATTAAATTTGTAATATCTTATTTTAAGTGTGAATATGTCATTAGTAGAAAATTTCTATTAATTTCTACATTATCAACCATATTCAACAATGACTAACAAAAATAAAAATGGTCAACCATAATCAATTAAATAGAATTACATGAATCTAAATTTCACAATATGACATGGCAATTCGGGAACATTGTTGTCAAACAAAACCATTAATGGTCGTCACAATGCAACATAACACCTAATAAATGTTCTAGTATCACAAAATTGTTAAGAAGTGTAGTAATTAAACATAGGTTGACTACGATGAACATAATTATTGTGGCATAACGATGTTCTACTAAAGTCAATGATATTTGACCAAAGTCAACCATGGTCAACCATAGTAAACAAAAGTAAACCATAGTGGCACATGGCCAGCTAAAGACAACCATGATTAGTAGAAGTTAACCATGATAAACATAACAAAATAAAATAAACATTGAGGAACATCGTTATCTAACCTAATCCTTAAGTAAAATTACATTATGACATAAATATTGAGGAGAATTTCAACATAAAATAAGTGAACCAGAAATAATGTTATAACACTATGTTGGTCTAATTTATTTAGGTGAATTAGCTCATTCATTTATTTATCAATTTGGGTTGGTAAACTTAGAAGTAAACCAAAGTATATGGAACCTTAGATTAAACTAGTGTAGGAAGTAGTTGTGTTGGTAAGGAAGAAGGTCTCTTGGGCAAGACCTAGGTTCAGGATGGAGGCCAACAAGGTTTTCTGTAGTAGTCTAGCACAACGCCAGAATTTTAACCCTACTCTGAAGAGTAGAGCGTCTCACTCAAGGCATGTCACGACCTTACTAAGGTTAGGATCAGATCAGTTATCGATCAAACACAACATGTCCTAAAACCCGCAAGACTACGTGCTACAAATGAGTGTAAATACTCTGTAAATGACAATACTCATCAATGCATTTAGGATGGAAAACAAAATTTAAAGTATCCTGCACATTCAACTAAATCAGAGACATAGTACTTAACTCAAAACATTAAACTTAGATCATAAGCTTTTGCATTAACAACAAGAGATAGCTACAATGCTCCTCAAAGCGATCCTAGCAGAACTGATTACACTAGTGTCGCATATGATAGAACAGAATGAACAGAGAGAGAGAAAACATAACGAACAGAATGAACAGAGCTCTCCTACGGCTCCTGTTCCCTGATCCCTACTGTTCCAACTTCCTTCCTCTACTGGCCGACTACCTATTTGTTTCGTTGCCAATGCAACTGACAGTTCTCCCTTCCTTTCTATTTTGGCATTTGCTGCATCTCCCTAATCACTGGCATTTCACTACTTGTTCTTTGTCGCTTCCTTCTTCCATTTCTGCTTGTCCTTGCAATAGCCGCACCACATGCTCTTCGATTCTTCGCAACCGTGACAGCTCTCTTTCTACCGTGGTTGCGTTCTGCCACCTATTATCTGCAACTCAAAAACTATTTTATTTCAAAACAAGGGCCTCAATAGGCCCCGACCACATCCTATTGACTTGTCTCGAGTCAATTTTTTTTTTGCTGCCTCAGTCTCCATCGGTCCACTTTCCTTCGTGGGCAGTCCTTTCTTCTCCTTTTCTTATTCCTGTCCAAACAAGGGCCCCAACTCGGGGACCTTTGCCAGCACGGATGCTTTGAGTTCTTTGAAGCAGGCAATGACCTGTTGCCATTCCTATATGAGCAGGTCTATCTCTGTAGTGACTCGTTCTACTTCTGTCTCCCCTGAGATGGGCGACAAATTACCAAAGATGTCATTGATTTTAATGTTGGCCTATGCGGCCATTTGCTGCATGGTTTGGGACGTAAGCTTGACAGGTTTCCTTAGCTCCTAGAGAGCTTGTTTGCCTGTTGCTGAATGTTCCTAAATTTGTTGTATCTTGACCTCCATCTATTCTGCTTGAGTGTACAGTTGGTCAAGTCTGTCAGGGTTTGTGGCTTCCTAAATCTCCTTTGACACCTATTGTAGTTGTGCCGAAATTGGCTGTGATTTCAAAGTGAGTGAGGTTGAACACTCATGTAGACCCTTCAGTAGGTCATACACTTCCCTTGCCACAATACTAAGATTTTCCTACATATAGGCTACTTGGTTCTGCCTTTATGTTATCTTCTCCGTGTAAATGACTGTTGGGTCTGGTAGTGTGGGCCTTGTTGCCAGTGCTTCTTTTAGTTCTCGGTTTTCTTGATTAAGGGTTGAACAGGCCACTCGGATGTGAATGGATCATATGACTATGTCACTATCTGATATATCATCTGGTATCTGAGTGTTTTGAACTGTTACTGTGGGCCAAAGATCCAGGAAGACCTTTGTCACCGTATCCAGTTAGCCCTGTAAGTTGACTTTCTCTATCTTCAGCTGTTCGCGTGCTTCAGTAAGCATGATGATTTGTACCTATTGTTGCTCGAATTTATGTTGGAGTTCTACATGAAGCCCTTTGGCCTACTGTGCTACCCGCTAAATGAATTTTTACAACTACGTCGTTCCCCAGGTCTGTACGCTTTCAGCTCCGGAGATATCTTGATTTGGCTGTCTCTCTTGGAGTCATTGACCGCTTGCAATGGACTTGGTTGAGTGCTCCTACGGTGATTGCGCCAATGTTGGTTGTAGCAACGGATTACTAGGGTTACCCATGCTTAGAGTGGGTTGCATATGCTAAAGTATCAGGTTTTCTTGCTGAAACGGGTTCAGCTCTTCAAGCGGGGGTGTTGTATCTGTAGTAAAAGAGCCTCCATGACTTAAAAGGTCCTAGAAAATGACCTATTCAACGAGGGTTTGGTTAACCTCAGGTACCAATGATGTACTGGAGTTAACTTCTACCTCATTGTCTCCGTCTTTCTTACTCTTTGCTCTGACTAGGTCGGATATGGTGGCTGATGTGGAGGGTGTTCGGGTTGGATGATCTTTGGAGGTGTATGAGGTGTGGGTCAATGAGTGGTGAGTGCAAGGTGGAGATATATGGATATTTAAAAAGGAATAGGGATTGATTAGAGGCAACTCCTAAGTTACCTAGGTCTCTGTCAATGGCTCTTCTTGGATTGGAGCCCCCGTGTCCATTGGTTGTGTTTGATATTCCCCCGTGAGATCAATGACCTTGCTAGACATTGTAAATTTTTCCTTCTTGGCTTTTGGTGTAGATACGGGTGGCTTTGAGGCCTTACTCCTTTTGAAAGGTACTATGGCTGTCGCTGCTGGTGAATTGAACAAATTGAGTCGTATGGTCGCGATTATGGGGGCTATGATTGAATATGAGGCAGAATTTGAGGCTTTAAATTCCATAAACGTGGGAAACAATGAGGACTCACTTGTTAGAGTATAAACTACCCAGTTAAAGCTTTGTACCTTTGTGTTTAGTTCTTCGATGATTGGTGTTAGTTGTAGGTGCGACATTCTGGCCATCGCTTCCTCTGATGTTTCTCCTGGCAATGGATCCAACAACATGTTGTCAAATGAATATATGTAGACTCTGCTTCTGTCCTCCATTTCTACCCCTGGCCACGAACATACTTCTGTGTGGAAATTTTGCTCATCGATTTGAAACTTCAACGGCTTCATCTTGAAGGTCGATTCCGGCACACATGCTGGCCTGATGTAGGTCTTATTATGGCTAACCCCAAACCATACTTGCGCAGAATCACTGTCTAACAAGTTCCTTGGAATTCTCTGCTGACTCATCGTGACATCCACCATCTGGATGTACTAGAATTTGAATGATTCCTTGTTCACCTCTTTAGTGCTGGGATCCCCTAATGCTTTCCAGGGTGTGAACTTCATTGCTAATGGTTGGCCTGTTTCAACTTCCAGAGGTTGTCTGATTCTTGGAAATTTCCATTTCCACATTTCCAACGCCATGAAAAGATACCCGTAGATGAACCCACTGGTCCTCTTATAGTTTTCCTCACAGGCTTAGAATAATTCATTAAGTAGAAACAAACACCAATTTAGTTGTGCCCCCTAGATAGAATGCTCCACAACTGAGATGGTATCCAGTGTGCACTCCCCTTTTGTGTAATGTTTCATCGTTTTTCTTGCAATCAGATAGTAGGAAAACCTGATTGTTGGCTTGTTGATCAAGTCTATCTTGGCCCCTTTTCTCCCTCCCTTGGTGTCGTACTTCCTGTAGTAGTCACCATCTCCTGCTTTCTTCATTCCCTTGGACACATTTTGGAATGCCATTGAGACATCTCTCCCTTCGTGCGATAACCCGGTTAACCTGTGAATGTCTTCCACATGAATTGGTATTTATCTTCCCAGCCACAGCAACCCATTATGGATTCTACTCAGCGGGAACTTGGTGCACTGCATCGCAGCCCTTGTAGTGCCAAACACTAGAATATTTCTTAGGTTTAGTATGCTGGATTGCTGAACACCACTGAACTCTTGAAGTACTCTTGCTACTTCCTGTCCCACTTCTGTGGCATAATTCTCCATGTAGACTTGTTTCTTCATCACTGGAAATTGGAAGGAGTTCGTTAGGTCGATATCAATCAATGACGTGCTATCATATTTTTCCACCAGGGACTCCATATTCTGGACTCTTTCATCGAGCTCCTGCTCAACAACTGCTCGCACTACTTTGGTCATTTTAGCTCTCCTCTCGTACACTTGTAGAGCTACTCCTTTTCTTTCCTTATAAATTCCTGCCTCTGGATGCCTTCTCTGAACTTCTTCTACTGATGTTTCTCTTGCTACCTCTGTTGTTTATGGTTATAACTCAGATTTCTATGGAATTCTCCCGCTATCTTTCATGTAAGTTATGTAAACTATAAGCGACGCGCATGAGGTTGATAAGACCCCATAACTAATTAATTTTCCCTACCTTCCTCCACGGTTATAATCATGCGATTAGTTACTAGGATGAGGTGGGTTCTGAAAAATATGACTATGGTTTGGGGAGTTCGGCATACATGATGGGTATTTATTATGGCCTATTATGGAAAATTTATTGCGGTATGGACGATGCTAATTATGGAAATTACTTCCCAAATCTCGGTAATCCTATGGACTAACATGGGTACTATGAGTCATGATGATGGAATGATGTTCAACACGCTTTTCCTCTGATGTGGATGACGCACTGGACACTACCCTCCCCTCGACCACAATTGGTTGTGTTGTGGTCTCCATATCACTATTGTGAATTCTTCTTGTGCTCTAATATTTCTTTATTGGGAATCCTATCTAAGATCTTCTAGGGTGCAAGATAGTTATTGACTCTATTTAATCTAATCTAATCTACCCTATTGAATCCTCTTAGTTGCGAGAGTTATTGAAAATGAAATGAGGAACTTACTCGTAATAGGGTTTCAGGCGTGTGCCATTCACCCATCCTGGTAGTATCTGGCCTTCCAGTTGTGCTAACCGAACGACTCCTGAATCTTTAATTTCTATTACGTGGTATGGTCCTAGCCAATGCATTTGCAGTTTACCTAGGAACTTCTGGTACCTACTGTCATAAATTAAAACTTTTCTGCTGATCTTGAAAGTATTGCGCTTGATATGGTGGTCGTGCCAAGATTTTTGTCTCTCTTTCTTGACAGTTTGGTGGAATTATGCTAAAAACCTATCTTCTTCCAGTGCCTGTAGTTCGTGTAGCCATTCATTTAACGAGTCTTCCTTTGATATTTGGAGTGATGTTGCGATTACAAGGCTCGTTATGAAAAACTCTACCGGTACTACAGCTTCCCTCTCGTAGACCAACTAGAATGGGGTCTGGTTGTTTAGTCTCTTGACAATTATTTTGTACACCCACAAATTTGCTAGTATATGTTCGTCCTAGTCATCTCGTTGAGCATTGCAAATCTTTGTTAAGCCTCTTTCCATAATCTTATTAAATTCTTCTACTCTACCATTGGCTTGTGGATGGTAAGGACTTCTTTTACGATGTTGTACCATGAAATTTTCGAGCAGGGTTTTAATGGTAGCATTGATGAGATGCGTACCTTGATCACTTGTCAGAATTTTCAGGCAACCAAACCTGCTGATGATATTTTCAAATATGAAACGAGCCGTTGTTTTGGCTGTGCAATCCTTCACTAGAATTTCCTCTGCCCACCTTGTCAAATAGTCTATTGCTGTTATGATATACATGGCCTGTGAGTGCCTTGCGACAGGTGCAATCGGACCTATAAAATCAACTTCCCATTTCTCAAATGGTTGTAATTCTTTTACTAGGTGAAGTGGGAGCTCGTCTATGTGTGATGGACGTCCCGTCCTCTGGGATACATCACATTTTTTTACAAATTCCTTACTATCCATGTGTACTAATGGCCACCATAAACCCGCCTGTAGTACTTTCCTCGTTGTCTGTTTTTCTCCTACATGCCCTCCTGCAACTCCATAGTGGCACTCCCATAGTATGGATTCCGTCTCGTGGTCCAGGATGCATCTTCGTAAGATTTGGTCTAGTGCCATCTTGTACGAGTGTCCCGCTATCAGCTGATACTTTGTCACTCAGACTACTAGGTGTCTTCTCTAGACTATTGTATATTATTTTCGGCATTGTCCTGTTTTTAGGTAGGTTGCTATCTGATCTAGGTATTCTGGGATGGCTTCTACTCTAAAAATATCAGCATCTGGGAGCTAATTATCCAGGGACCCTCCATTTTCCTTGTTTTCCAACCTTGACAGGTGTTCTGGCCCCACGTTCAGTCTCCCGAGTTTGAGTATCAGCTCAAAGGTGAACTCTTGAAGGAGTAAGAGCCATATGCAGATTCTTCCTTCAAAGACCGATTTGTTTACTAGGTACTTTAAAGCTGAATGGTCTGTGAAAAACTTGAACATACCTCCTAGCAGGTAGTGGCGGAAATTTTGAAGGGAATACACCATTTCTAATGCTTCCCTCTCTATTGTAGTGTAGTGTAGTTCCGTTGTTGATAATTTATGACTTGCAAAATCAACTGGGTGACCAACTAAAGTGTCCCTTGGTTGAGCTATAACTGCTCCAAGTGAGATGCTCAAAGCATCAATGTGGACCTGAATTTTCTCTCCCAATCTGGGTGAACCAATATTGGTGCACTTGCCAATTTTCCCTTCAAAGTATTCAGGGCTGTCGTGCAAGTCTCTATCCAACTGAACTGTTTCGACTTCCACAACAACTTCTCTAATGGGGCTGTTATCTTCGCGTAGTTGTGGATGAATAGCCTGTAGTAGCCTGTGTAGCTTAGTAGTGACCTTAACTGCTTCACATTTTTTGGTGCCTCCATGTTAATTATAACTGCTACCTTTGCTGGATCCACGCAAACTCCTTGGTTGAATACTACGTGTCCTAGCAGTGTTCCAAAAGGAACTGCAAAAATGCACTTCTTGAGGTTCATTGAAATCTGGAGTTGCCTGCACTTGTCAAACATTATCCTCAATAGTGTTGCATGGTCTTTCAACAGGCTGTAGACAGTCCAATTGTCGATATATACTTCCAGGAATTTGTGGATGTAGTCGCGGAATGCTACTATCACAATGCATGAAAATACTGTTGGCGCATTTTTCAATTTGAATGGCAGTACATGATAACAAAAGGAGCTCCATTCGATGGTGAAAGTTGTCTTTTTCTTATCTTCTTCAGCTACCCTTACCTGATGGTATCCTGAAAATCCATCCATAAAGGAATACACCTCATTCCCCGCAACATTGTCGAGGACTTCATCACTGAACAGAGTAGGGAATGGGTCATGTATACGGGTGTTATTCAAGCACCTATAGTCAACAAAGACTCAGATTTAAGACTTATCCTTTTTTCTTTGTATGACTATTGGACTTACCCATTCCGCTTCTTCCACTGGGAATATTAACCCTCCCTTTAGCATCTTGTTGATTTCTACTTTAACTTTTTCCTTCACCCTTGGATTAAGCTGATAGGGTTTGTGCTTGATTGGTCTTGCATCAGGTTTCAGAATTATATGCATTTCCCCCATGTCCCCTTTTATTCCTTCCAATTCCGTTACGGATGACAGAAACAAGTCCTCAAATTCTTGTAGCAGACTGAATATTTCCTTAGTCATCTCAACATCCCAATAATCATCGATTGACGCAAGTTTGGGCTTTTCTTCTATCCCAATGTCCATTTTCTTGGTTTTTAGTGGTATCATATGAATTCCTTTTGTTTTAAGGTCTTCCTTAATATCCCGCTCCCCCTCCTTTTCCTCAAAATATAGTTGTCTAAGACCTTCTAGACCATCATCGTCCATTTCACTATTTATCTTCTTATATGCTACTGACTGTTTGATGCTTTGGTTTGGGAGCAGTTTCTCGTCTTCCTCCTGAATCTCTGGGAAGAAAAATACCTTTTTAATAGCCTATAATGCTTGGGTGACTGGTTCTATTTTTCCTTAAAATAAGAAGCATTGTATAAATTTCTCTACAACCGCTTGCAAAGTACTAGTTCCTCTTTTCCTCTCTTCATTTAGGTACCAAGCTTGTGGAATCAAATCCAGTGAATGTATAAGCTTGTGTACCCATAGATTTTTTCGATATCCTGCGTCATTCCATTGATCCTGACACTCTTTCAAATGTTCTCTGGGGTCTGAGTCCCCTTGGTATTTTCCAGTGAGGCGTGGTCCTTCTTCCTCCTTGAACTTGGCTTTCAAGGCTGCTGCAACTTTGTCCCATCGCGATAGTGTGTTGCGGTGGTTACTCCACCACCTTGCTGATGTGGATTGTAAATCCATGTCCATGAGTTGACCCTATGGTCCTCTGGTACCTTATCTTCTATTCTGGTAATAAAAGTATTTACAGTGTTCATATTGGACAAAGTTAGATAATCTCTTACCTTAGTCCCGATCCAATTGATTCTTATGATGTTGGTGCATCTTCTTGTATTGGTCTCATGTCCCCCTTTTTTCCAATCATCCTAGGCTATATGAGCCTAGTTCTGAGCTTTGAATACTTCTCCAACTTACAGATCCCCCCACTATCAGGTTGATGTAATCTTCCCTTTTCCCTCTGATACAGATGATCAAGAAGCTGAGCATCTTCCCAGTTGTCAACAGACTCTGTGTATCGGGGACCTTGATACGGGTCCATTGGTTGAGTGACCCTGACCTCCCTGTCCTCGAAGATCATCAGTTCCTTCTTTAATTCTATTACTACGTAGTTCTCAAAATCTGAGTCGATCCCCAATAATGTTGGATAGGGATCTTTATCCCCAATAATATATGTCACCTCGAAGTCCGTGTATGTCTTTACTCCCACGACATCGACTTCAACCTCCTCTAGTCTGCCTATGGGCACAATGTAGTATTGGTTTTCCATAGGGAGTTGAATTGGTGAATATGTCAGCCTTGGTCTTCCCAATGCTTCCCATATATTTCTTGGCAGAATATCTATGTCTGACCCTAGATCAAGCATTGTGTCTTTAATTTGGAACCCCACCACTTAAGTGTTCACCCGAAACTCTTTTCCTGTCCTTCTCTTATTTCTCTTTACTCTTTTGATGTATTTCTGAGTGGTACCACTTGACTCCGCTAGTCCAGTAGCCTTCTGCACCACCCTTTCTAGGTTCTGCTTTAACTGTTCCAACATTGGCATATTCTTAACAATTTTTAAGAATAGACAGAACCATTCTTCAATTGTAGTACTTGTACTAACTTGGTTCTTGTTACCCTCCTTGGCCTGTTACAACTCAATGCCTTTACTTTCCCCAAGTTGGGCAAAGGTTTCCACTTCTTATTTAAAGTATTTCTTTTGTCTTACTGGCCTGAACAGTGGCCTTGGAGATGATGGCCTTATCAACTTTATCGGTTCCATCGTCTATGCATCTTCACCAATTCTTTTTCCTCCTCGCATCACTATGGCCACATTCTGCATATCTTGAGCCTATATTATTCTTGGATCTACATTTACCAAATTTGTTCCTCTTTGTCTAGCGCTTTCTTCCCATCTTTTAATGAGATTTGGGTAGTCTTCTGTTGCATGCATGTTAACCTTGCAATAAGAGCACCAGGATCTTCTAGGAAGTGGGTATTCCCTAGCCACATGACCTTCTTGGTCACAGTTGTAGAATCGTATTGCCCTCTTCCTCCAGCTCGACCTCCTCTCATGCCTCCCCCTCGCCCTCTGGGAGCCTCATTCACTCTATATGAAGGCCTGTCCAATCGTTCCGCTAATGCATCCAGAGCTCTACACTGCTCTATGCTGGGTGTAGTAGAAGCACAAAACTCACAGTATATGTTGTTTGGAACGTTGAAGTATTTTTGTAAGATTGGATATAAGTAGGGTGAATGACCCATGCTTTTACATATTTAACAATATTCATTTGCAGTTGAATTCTGTTGCGATGGGAAACTCGTGTACTGGTGTTGTGGAGGATATAATCCCTGGGTGTTTATTTGCGCAACTTATCCTATTGGTGGAGTTCCCTGTGCCCCTGTTGCTGATGTCCCCACATTCTAGCCCTGCAACCTAGGGCATTCAGTTACCACATGTACTTCTATTAAACAGCGTGTACACCATACATTTGGCCTCATTGGCTGCATTGGTTGAATTTCTTTCAGTTTCTCTGTCAGGCTAGCTATTTGATGCTGTAACCCCAATATGGAAGGGTCCTGAGCCGATGCTCGTCCTTTAAATTCTTCTGGATATCTTGCCATGGCCTCTATTTTCATAGCTTGCTCTAATCCGTCTTGTAACGTCTCGATCTTCTGTTGTGTCAGTGGAGTTCTTGTTAATGGAAGAAAGGCCTTGATAAACCAATCTCTTTGATGGTTTGGATTGATTGGATAGCTGATTTTTCCTATCGCATCCTTGAATCTCCTCATTAGATCCCATGCAGTTTCCCCTTCTCGATGCTTGATCTCCCACATTTCTGACAAACCCTACTAATATGTTTGGGGTAATTTGAATTCCTTAAAAAAATCCCTCTTTACATCATATATTGCTGGGTTCTGATGAGACCACTTTATAAACCAATGCAAAGCTCTCTCCATGAGAGTAGTTTTAAATTATATCAACTTACCTACCTCTGGTGTCTACCGAGCCCTCCATATGGCCTCACACTGGTACTAGTGTTGTTCCATGTCATCATTACCCCTCCCTGTAGATATTATATATAAAATATGCATGTATATATCCGGACTCTCCTGATCTAACAATATTTATCTTCTTCCTAAATAAAAAATCCTTCCACTATAATTCTTGCGGAAATTTAATCAACAATTGCAAAACACATGAAGCAATAAAAACACACATAACACAGCTGTTTAACGGGAAAGCCTGAAGCTGAAAACCCCAACTATCATATATTATGTATCATGGATATCATGTAACAATCCTCATACAAATCTTAGTACATCAAGCTCTCAGTACAATCAATCGTTACACACTAACATAGAAGAAATCTACAAATCCATGCACCAATCTCTGCCCTCCTGCTAGCCTACCTCCATTGTGCAATCCAAGCTGATTGTAAAGACCAATTCGATGCAACCCCAATCTCCTTGACTACATTATTATCATTGTCAACTCGAATGTATATATAGATGCAATTCATGCATCACTAGTAGTCACAACGGATAGTATATCTCACCCTTTCACCTATCTCTGCACTAGGTCTCCACTGGGTCTGACATGCACTGTAGTTAACTGCTGTATTGTTCAGTTGATCAATGAGTTATTATTTATGAATTAATTAACTAATTAATTCAATCCACTCTCACTAGTGTATCATTCAATTAGATTAGATCCAACTAGCTCAACTGAGTCTAACTGAGTTAAACTGAATACAACTCCATGAACTACTCTTCCAACTCTGTCATAACTTTGCCACTTCAGTTATAACTGAGTCCTCCATGCATGAACTCTAGTAAACCCTTAGGAATTGTGTAATTCCTTTAGCCCACTGATTTTCCAAATCTGTTCACTGAAATAAAGTGCTCCAAGAGAATAAGTTGTTGTTTATTGTCGGATTATTATTAAGAGCTAATAATAACCGACATGCATCTATTTTTAGATCAGCGATCTATAAATAGACTTCGCCCAATCTTCTAAAAATATAATCTCATATATTTTTCACATTTTACCAACCAAATACAAATAGCCTCCTTCTACATATAGAATATGCTCACCGTGTCTAAAAATAGACATACACCTAAAAATTGCCTGTGTGGGCCCCACCTAGTTTAGGTGATTATTTTCCAACTAGGATCAAGGATGATGTTTCAGGATGCCTCCTTCACTATTTATTGTTGCAGTCTTCAACACTCCCTCTCAACAAGAAAGGATTTTCTTCACATCCAACATGCAACTCCATGCATTTTCCCTGCAACCTTTGCAAGCGCCTTGCAACTCCATGCATTTTCTCTACAACTCTTGCTGAAACACTTCCAAAACTGAAAGGCTCCAAAAAACTTAATCAGTATAATGCATCTGTCATCAAATTCTTTGAATTCTGCTTAATTACTGCACATGTCTTCAGGAACCACTGCGTTGTTGAAATTTGCACCCATGCACTCTGCACTTGTTTTCATCTCTGAACCATGCTCCAGTATCTGACACTATCACTTTGATTTGCCTGCATCAATCCAACTGATCATGCTACTGCTTCTCTGTAGGCTCCTCTTAGCTTGGTTGAATTCATGAGATCCACACCATCTCAATGAATCCTGCCCAGAAATATCCTCTTGGGATTACTCAAACATGTCGCCTCACCTCTCACCTGGTGGTACAACTGCATGCACTCCCTATGCCCATCTGGCACAAAATTTCTCTACATGAGTGGTTTCTCCCACTCCATGATCCTCATCTTGTGGCTGCTTCACATCCTAAGGTTCACTCTTACCTGTATACAAATTTTGGTCCCTCTCAAGCTTCAATTGCATGGCTTTCTCACACTTCCCAACATTAGGAAGCTCCGTAGAAATCCCATCTACTTCAAGTCTATAGAGATTCTTAGCTCGAATCCCAAACTTCTTTACTTTCCCTATTGCTTTGTGCTGAAGAAAAACTTTTCCTTCACTAAAGACAACATCATAGCCTTTATCCTCTAACATTGTGACTGAGATTAAATTCTTCTTTAAACCTGGAACATGGACAACATCTTGAAAAAGAAGGAGTTTACCTGACACCCTCTGAAAGGTAATGGTACCAATGCTGGTCGCACTGTATCATCCATTGTCGCCCAACTCAACATGCAACTGGAGATATTTCTCCACCAAGTCATTGAAAAGGTTCACATCTCCCATCATGTGAAAAGAAGCACCACTATCAAAGTACCACCCCGATCCCAATGCACTAGACACCATGCATGCGATAAATGAGAAGTCAAGCTAAAATTGCGAGGAAAAAGCCTCACTAGCTGCAGCTCTAGCAGCCATCTTGTTCTTCTTCTTATGTGGACAATTTGTGGCAATATGTACAAACTCGTGACAGTGAAAACACTTCACTTTGGACATGTCATGTTGTTTGCCATCTTCACTAGCCTCAGATATAGAATGGAATTTCTTCCCCTTCTTCTTCTTTGCCTTGGCAACCAAAGCACAATCCTCTTCATCATCATGCTTTGATGAAGAGCCATCCCTGGTACTTTGCCTTTTCTCCTCCTATAAAAGATCCGACCAAAGTCGCTCCCAACCTGACAGTTTCTCCCGTCCATTGAAAGAGTCTTCGTAGCTATGCCAACTCTTCAGAAGCCCAAGGAGAGCCAAGCTCACCAATTAGTCATCATCAAAACTGATTCCTACACTCCCAAGCTCATCCCTACATTGGAAAAACTTTGTCAAGTATACCGGAATAGTGTCGTTCTTCTCCATTTTTATTTTTTTGAGCTTGTCTTTAAGCGCCAACTTCCTTTGGTCGCTTCTGCTTTGGAAAAAATCTGTCAAAGCCTTCCATATAGCATATGGAGTGGCTTTCCCATGAAGTCTTGAGACAATATGGTCTCTCACACCTTCCAATAGAATCCTCCTCACCCTTGCTACTTTCTTTTGCCATGCGTCAAGTACTGCAACATCTGCCGAAGTGGGCTTAGGAACATCTCTCTCGATGAATTCATTCAAGCCATTATATTCAAGCACCACTTCCATCCTATCCTTCTAGGCTATGTAGTTATATTTTCCCTCGAGTGTATACTCCAACCGCAACCCATTGAAGGACACTTCAATGTATACTCAACTATCGCACCAAGAAACTCCTGTAGCAAATTCGAATTTTTCCACTAGCACAAAAACTCAGCACCGCTTCATAATTGCAATCTCCAGTAATTAACAGAGCTTCGATACCATGTATAAATTATATATATAATATGAATGTATATATCCGGACTCTCCTGATCCAACAATATTTATCTTCTTCCTAAATACAAAATCCTTCCACTATAATTCTTGCCGAAATTTAATCAACAATTGCAAAACACATGAAGCAATAAAAACACACATAACACAGTTGTTTAACGGGAAATCCTAAAGCTGAAAACCCCAAATAGAATATATTATGTATCATGGAGATCATGTAACAATTCTCATACAAATCTTAGTACATCAAGCTCTCAGTACAATCAATCGTCACACATTAACATAAAATAAATCACCAGTCGCTTTTTTAATCATAATCTCCTGCAACGTAGCCTACCTCCCATATGCAATCCATTGAATAAAGACAATTTGATGCAATCCACTCTCCTTGACTTAAATTATTATCATTTCCATCAAGATATATATATATATATATATATATATATATATATATATATATATATAAAATTCATGCATCACTAGTAGTCACAACGGATAGTCTATCTCATCCTTTCACCTATCTCTGAACTGGGTCTCCATTGGATCTGACATGAACTGTAGTTAACTATTGTATTGTTCAGTTGATCAATGAGTTATTATTTATGAATTAATTAACTAATTAATTCACTCCACTCTCACTAGTGTATCATTCAGTTAGATTAGATCCAACTAGCTCAATTGAGTCTAACTGAGTTAAACTGAATACAACTCCATGAACTACTCTTCCAACTCTGTCATAACTTTTCCACTTTAGTTCTAATTGAATCCTCTATGCATGAACTCTAGTAAACCCTTAGGAATTGCGCAATTCCTTTAGCCCACTGATTTTCCAAATCTGTTCACTGAAATAAAGTGCTTCAAGAGAATAAGTTGTTGTTTATTGTTGGATTATTATTAAGAGCTAATAATAATCAACATGCATCTATTTTTAGATCAGCAATCTATAAATAGACATCGCCCAATATTATAAAAATAGAATCTGATCTATTTTTCACATTTGATCAACCATATATAAATAGCCTCCTGCGACATATAGAATATGCTCACCATGTCTAAAAATAGACATACACCTAAAAATAGCCTGTGTGGGCCCCACCTAGTTTAGGTGATTATTTTCCAAATAGGATCAAGGATGATGTTTCAAGATGCATCCTTCACTATTTCTTGTTGCAATCTTCAACACTCCTAGAGAATTCTGGATACCGGGTAAATGATCCCGCCAAGCTTCCTTGTGTGGGGTTTACTAGGAAAAAACCACTGACTCCCGGTTGTGAAGTGGTATTACTAGCACTGCTGCTAGTGTGTACTACTGCTATAGACTAAACACTATTCAGCTTACTCAATTCTCGTAACTTAACAAAAATTTCACCTAGTGGATGATAGAGTACAAGGGAAAGGTCGAGACTAGAGCTACTTGAACTTTGGGGAATAGAGTTACGTAAGGTTATGGGTGCCTGCCCCTGTCAGAATAGTTGCTCCATCGCAAAATGCAACTCCACATCGGATTTCTCCTCGGGGTGCACGTCATCTCTGTCGTACTCCTTTCCCTTCCCTGCTTGGGCTGGGCTCCTATACACCTACCGCACTTCCTTGATGATCCCCCCATATCTTGGGGACACATCTGACCTTCTATCTCCTTTGTCATCTGAGGCACCTTCTCCTTCTATTTTCTATTCCTTTCCTATTTTTCCAACTCCTTCATCACCATTTCTCGCCACTTCTCA
Organism: Pinus albicaulis; assembly: GCA_034641835.2. Classification (NCBI taxonomy): domain Eukaryota; kingdom Viridiplantae; phylum Streptophyta; class Pinopsida; order Pinales; family Pinaceae; genus Pinus; species Pinus albicaulis. The sequence goes on from CM076580.1 coordinate 1,219,554,314, forward strand.
GCTATTTTCACCCTCTGATGTGCTCATCGTTCCCCTAACCTCCTAGAGGTGTCGGCATCCATATCCCTATTCCCTTTTTCAACGTACTTGTAGCATCTTTCCCTCAGCTCCTTCCCCCAGTACTGGAGGTTTAGGTCTCCATCTTAGATTTTTGGAACTCCATTAGTCCTTCGTCCACCATCAAAGCTTTGATCCACAGGGGGATCTCCTTCAACAGCTCTCCGCGTAGCCCTGATATGAATATTTCCTCCGCTTTGGAGAAAGAATGCTAGCATTCTACTACAAACTCCACTATGTATCCTTCCAAGGTAAATTGCACCCAGAAATCTATAGCTCAGGTCAAATCGGTATCTAACCAATGGATTGCTACCATATGTATGTGCACCCACTTGCAATAGACCTTTCGTGAGCTTCTTTGGATTTTCTTAGTCTGTAGTCTCCACAACTAGTTGTAGAGCTCCTCTGGAAACTCTCCCCATAAGATCTCATAGGTATCACTGGCGGATTCAGAGAATAGAACCTGATTCTTAACAACTTTCTCCATTTTTTGTCTCACCTTCGTTTACTGAGCTATGAACTGATCTAGGTGGTTATCCCACCAGTTTCATATTTCTTTCTCGAAGATCCATGATACCATGATCTAATTCCAGAATGAAATTTCAGGTCTCCTTAATGAAACCATTTGTTGGCAAGGAAAAAGGTCCCTTGGGCAAGACCCAGGTTCAGGATGGAGGCCAACAAGGTTTTCCACAGTAGTCTATCACAACGCTAGCATTTTAACCCTACTATGAAGAGTAGAGCGTCTCACCCGAGGCATGTCACGACATAACTAAGGTTACGATCAGATCAGTTATCTATCAAACACAACGTATCCTAAAACCCACAAGACTACGTGCTAAAAATGAGTGTAAATACTCTGTAAATGACAATACTCATCAACATATTCAAGATGGAAAACAAAATTTAAAGTAACCCGCACATTCAACTAAACCAAAGACACAGTACTGAACTCAAAACATCAAATTCATATCATAAGCTTTTGCATTAACAACAATATATAGATACAGTTCTCATCAGAGTGATCCTGGCAAAATTGATTACAATAGTGTTGCATATGATAGAACAGAATGAACAGAGAGAGAGAGAAAACAAAATGAACAAAGCGAAAAGATCTCTCCTACAGCTCCTGTTCCCTGATCCCTATTGTGCCAACCTCCTTCCTCCATTGGCCGACTGCCTATTTGTTCTGTTGCCATCGCAACTGACAGTTTTCCCTTCCTTTCTATTATGGCATTTGCTGCATCTCCCCGATCACTAGCATCCCACTGCTTGTTCTTTGTCGCTTCCTTCTGCCATATGTGCTTGTCACCGCAATAGCCGCACCACCTGCTCTTCAATTTTTCACAACCGTGACAGCTCTCTGTCTACCGTGGTTGCGTTTTGCCACCTATTATCCTCAACTCAAAAACCGTTTTATTTCAAAACAAGGGCCCCAACAAGTTTCTTAGATGAAAATAATGGAAATGCATATTACAAATCTAAACTATTTTGAAAATAGAAGATTCAGATCTATTTTATGAAAGCATAAAAATGTTTAATCAATGGAATTATTTTACTTTAGAAGATAAAGAAGAGTCTCTTGTTCAAGAGTCATGTTTTGTTCCTTTACAATATTTCTATAATAACATTGCCAAACATCTAAGAAAGCAGGAAAGAAAGCATATAGATGAAAGCAAGTAAATAATTTTTTTCAGTTAATTTCTTAGGTCATGGAGAAGAGTCTCTTATTTAAAATTCCTTGTTGTCCTTCTCACATAAAAACTAGCTACTGAAAGGAAATCAATCTTCACATAAATTTAATCTAGGAACTCATATAAGAAAGTAAATCTTGTTTCAGTTCAGTGTAGTTCATGGAGAAGAGTCTCTTGTTCAAGATTCTTGGTTGTCCTTCTCACATAAAAACTAGATACTGAAAGGAAATCAATCTTCACATAATAAAACACACTTGCAGAAAGTAAATCACACTTGCAGTAAGTAAAGCACTCTTTCATGAAAGGAAATAACAAAATTTAAACTATGTTATAGATGTATGCAAATTGTGGCTGATGGGGATCCATCCATTCCTCAATGAGCACACATGAACAACTATCACTCCTTAAGAATCAAGAAATAATCCTAACTCATAATTGCAAAAAAATGACAGTATTCATGTTGAATGAAAAATCATAAATCTGATGCTAATGAATAACTAGAAATTGTTATCTTCATACATGAATTAGGGATATATCCTCAATAAATGTAAATCCCTTAAATATCTACTAGATCCATACTTGTCTCAACTTATCCCTAAATACTAGATACACATCCCATGACACATCAAGATCTCAATGATATTTCTCCTTGGAATATGGCCCACCTCTTGAGTTGAAATTCAAATTTGTGCTTGGGAGGCCAAGACCCTTATAAATCCTCCAAATAATCCTACACATGTCACAAAACTCATAACACACACACACACACACACACACACACACACACACACACACATATATATGAAACCATGTTAATTTCCTAGTTTTTAATCATAAATTTACTTAAAAATACATAAAATAAATAACTTTGGAGAATGATTGTTCTAACCCATATGATCATGAAGATGGTTACCTGATGTATGGTTTTAGGCTAGATACTTATGAAATGAAGGCTAAATGGTTATGAAATGATGGAAATATGGATGAATATGGAAGACAATTTTGAGACTCAACATACCCCCCAATTGAAGTTGTTATATGTCCTCGTGCAACTATTGCATTGATTCATTTGTCCATAAGTTTATCTTTTTGAAATTATTTTCTTCTTTATGAGCTTTTGACTTGTATTTATTTTCTTCAAACATTGCGTCATCATATTATCTTTTGAAAAGTGTAATACATTTGATTGCAACATATATTTTTGATGGTTGGTTCTTGTTTGACAACCAAATTTTTTTAGCATTGGTTCTTGTGTAACAATACTTTTATTTTTGTTGCATCAATGTACATGAAAACATTGAGAGTTTTGTTTTCAAGTCCTATAATAACTATCAATGAATTGATAATTTGCAAATCATATAATCTTTTGGAATCATACAACAACAATAGTTTATTGGGAAGAATATGCGAGTTGGAATGAAATGAAAATGCGTGATGGTGTATGAAATGTGAATTTGAATTGGTGTCCCTTCCCCCCAACTAAAGGTGTCTTTATTTTATGATAATATGAGAAAGGGAGTGAGGAATTTTCATAAATTATAACTTCAGCATTTTAAGGAATTGCATGAATAAAAATTAGAAAACAACATACCTTCACTTACCTTCAATGTGGATGAATTGTGTTTACTGAAGAGTGTGGTTGTTCATGTTGGAGCATTGAGTATGTAAACAAAGGAATTTTGTCTGCTTCTTTGTTATGTTTTTGTTGATGAGAATATTGAGATCTTTATTGCTACTGTTACGAATTGATTCCTGCTGCAAATTGCTGAAATGATGTAGTCTTCAGTCGTTACAAAACCCAATGGTAAAATTCTAGTCATGTGAATAAATGTGTTGATATCGAGAATGAAGAGAGGTGATTAGATTACCAACAATTAATAAATTTCGTTAACCAATGTGAAGAAAACTCACCATTAATTTCAATGAGTGCCAAGGTACCTAAGTACATCTTGTGAAGTGCGAATAGATGAACTGATGTCGAGCCACCTACAAGATCCAACGATCAAGGGAAATTGGTGTATTCCTATGATTGTCAGTGAGATAACTTTTCATTAAGGCATACAAGCCTCAAGGTACTTGAAAGAGAACCCTAGCCTTGAACCTAGATAATGTGTTGATGTCAATAGGTGAAGACTTGTTAGAAGGGAGGCCTTAATGAATCCTCCATCATCTAACAAGAGCATAAAAAAATAATTTTGAAGGACTATGAATGAAAATTTTTGTAGTGGATCAAGGTTCATTTGACACAATGAAAAGGAAATGGAATGAATTAGGTGTGTAGAGGAGATTAACTGTTTTATTTCTGGGTTACAAGTTAGTGAAAGCAAGGTAGGAAAATGACTATGAAAAAAATTGAGATGAAGATTTTATTGACTGAATAAGTAGGAATGCAATGGTAAGACTGTATCTGAAAGGTTTTGAAATGGCATAATTGATCCGATTTATCATTTTTTATCCAAATTCATGTGCTCATGCTTTGTATATTTCATCTTTGATGTCATTGTGATCACGTTCTTAAGAAATGTGGTGTTTGAGAGACACTGTTTGCTTATGATCATCTGTTTGTATTCTTGGAACATGAAAAAACTTAGTACTTTTTCTGTAATGAAATGTAGGATTATCAATAGAGAAAGGTGATAAATCTATTTATTTATTAAATTTACAAAAAAAAAAACTGAGAATTAGTACTAATAAAACAAATTCATGAAAGAAAATCCAGTGAATTTTTACCTGTTTCGAAACTAGTGCCTTGGTTTACTGTCATGTGTTTTTGGAAATTTATTAATTCTTTTGCTGTTTAAATTTTTTATTAAATTTTTCTCATTATGTAGATCTCATAGAGATCTTTCCAACGATGTTTGAATCGTTGAAAACCGATGTCGTATGAGAAAGTTATGCTTATTTGAACTTTTTGTAAAACAATGAAATTTTTCAATTGCGAGTGTGGCATGGGAACATGATGCTAATGTGAAAGATGAAGTAGGTAGATGAGATGGCATGCTGATAATGAATTTAATATTAGAATTCATTTTTTACAGATTGATCATTGAGTTGAATACAAAGCTACAATTTTTTTTTTAGCTACAAAATGTGCACAATTTCTGTAGCTAAAATTCTCAATAGACAGTTAAATACACAGCTATGAATTTTTGTTATGAACAAATAATTAGTCCATTCTTCAAATTAAATAGTACCTTCTTCGAAAAAACAAGCAAATTCCTATTTTTTTGATGCAGTAAAAGGAATTTATTTATTTATTTATTTTATAAAAGTGCCACGTGGCAGCACCAGGGAATGCAACATGGAATCACTGAAAGGTGTCGCGTGACATACATGCCATTGTGAATGTTGTCTTGGCAGAGTGAAGTGGACTACTGACTAGAAAAGACGACGTGGAAGACAAATGGGTGATCACTATACAATATTGGCTAATGGTATGTTGCCACATGGACCAATCGAATGTCGCCATGTGGTAGCAAAAACCCAACAAACAAAATTCAAGATGTTGGGAGAAGATTCCAAGTGTATAACCACTCTAGGGTACTTTTCAATCAATTTCTTGCCACCAAAATATTTTATTTTTATTTGAACTCATCCTCTTGTCAAAAAAAATGCATCTCACAACCAATTTTTTTCTATAAAAATTGTGAAAATATTGATGCTAAAACTATTTTAAATTTTTTTTAATTTCTTTTATTGCAAGTTGAAAACATGGAGCAAATTTTCTAAATTCTCTCTACAAATTCTAGATTGTTTTATCTTCTTTGAGGAAGAGTTTTTAAAGATACATTTTTTTTAATCTGGCCATCACAAAAATTTCTGAAAAACGTAGCTGATTTTAAATCAACAATATCTCCCTCATATGGACTTCGATTTGACTGATTTTGTTTTCTAAATTGAGCGATTTTTCGCAACGAATTCAAATATGAAATTTGTTTTTGCAAAAGTTTCACCAAAAATTTAATATATTATCTGCAAACTCGCCGCCCTCAAATATATTTGACAGTTATAGATCAATTTATTTATTTATTTTAGAATCAATAGTAAATTTAGATCTCTTAGTCATTTTTATTGAAATTTTTTAAAGCTAACTTGGTTTAATATTATTTTTTGATCTTCTAGATCATAGGATGTGCAAGAGAATACCATACTTAGGATTTCATTAATCGATTTTTATTTTTATTTTTATTTTTAATTTGAATTCAGAAAATAAAATGAAAATGATCAATCTCACCTGAAATTATCGCTTTTTAATCTTCGCTTGTGCTCCTTTTTCACAATCATTTTTTTATTGCAATATTCCTGCCAAGGGTTAGTAAATAGGTGGCTCTTACTACACCACAAAATTGCAAATTTATCCTAAAAATAAAAAATAAAAATTATTTTTATTAGTTAGTTCTATTTTACTAAAAAAATGAAACATTCTCTTAAGTATAAGAGAATTTCCAATGCATCCATTTGCGTAAAAAAATCATGAGTAAATTCATATCCAAGTTTGAAAAATAAAATCTAGTGAATTCTTGGATATGATTATGAAAATTTGATGTTAAAAATTGTAGCCTAATGACTAGTTGAGACCAAATTTGAATGTGATATTTAAGTTTTTGATCTTCTTCAACTGTCATAGCATAAAAATCTTCAGATCTTGTTTTTGCAATTGGATTTTTTGATTTTGATTTTGATTTTATTATTATTATTATTTATTGAATGTGGGTTTTTGATTTGTGGATGTTTTATCTTATTTCTACGTTTTCTATATGAAAATGAAAATAAACTTGAATGAAAATGCCTAAATGCAGTTAACCCTAAATGAAAAATTCTTTCTAAGCAATCCTCCTAACTCAATTATATCTAAGTTTTCTTCCCAAAAATGACGCCAAAATGTTGGTCTAATTTATTGAGGTGAATTAGAGTATTCATTTATTTATCATTCGGTTTGGTAAACTTAGAAGAGAACCAAAGTATATGGAACCTGAGATTAAACTAGTGTAGAAAGTAGTTGTTTACATGAAAATAATGGAAATTCATATTACAAGCCTAAACTATTTTGAAAATAAAAGATTCAGATCTATTTTATGAAAGCATAAAAATGTTTGATTAATGGAATTAGTTTACTTTAGAAGATAGAGAAGAGTCCCGTGTTCAAGAGTCATGTTTTGTCCTTCTACAATCTTTCTATAATAACAATTCCAAACATCTATAAAAGAAGGAAAGAAAACATATAAATGAAAGTAGGTAAATATTGTTTTTAGTTCAATTCTTAGCTTATGGAGAAGAGTCTCTTATTGAAGAGTCCTGGTTTCCCTTCTCACATAAAAAATAGCTACTAAAAGGAAATCAATATTCACATGAATTTAATCTAGGAAATCATATAAGAAATTAAATCTTGTTTCAGTTCAGTCTAGCTCATGGAGAAGAGTCTCTTGTTCAAGATTCCTGGTTGTCCTTCTCACATAAAATCTAGATACTGAAAGGAAATCAATCTTCACATAACAAAACACACTTGCGGAAATTAAATCACATCTGCAGCAAGTAAAGCACACTCGTATGAAAGGAAATAACAAAAATTAAACTATGTTACATATGTATACGAATTGTGGTTGATGGGGATCCATCCATTCCTCAATGAGCACACATGAACAACTATCACTCCTTAAGAATCAATCAACATTCATAACTCATAATTGCAAGAAAATGATATTATTCATGTTGAATCAACAATCATAAATCTAATGCTAATGAATAACTGACAACTATTAGCTTCCTTTGAATGTTGCTCCTCCTATTTATACATGAATTAGGGATATATTATCAATAAATTTAAATCCCTTAAATATCTACTAGATCCATACTTGTCTCAAATTATCCCTAAATACTAGATACAAATCCCATGACACATCAAGATATCCATGAACTTTCTCCTTATAATATGGTCCACCTCTTGAGTTGAAATTTGAATTTGTACTTGGGAGGCCAATTAAGATCCTTCTAGAACCTCCAAATAAGCCTACACATGCCACAAAACTAATAAAACACACATATATGTGTATATCAAACCATGTTAATTTCCTAGTTTTTAATCATAAATTCACTTAAAAATACATAAAATAAATTACTTTGGAAACTGATTATTCTTACCCGTATGATCATGAAGATGGTTACTTGATGTAGGGTTTTAGGCTAGATATTTATGAAATTAAGGTTAACTGGTTATGAAATGATGGAAATATGGATCAATATGGAAGACAATTTTGAGACTCAACACACTACATAACTATTTACGAACATCATGACCTCACAAATCCATTCACGAAAGTTAGAATGTGATTGAACCCCTCAAAAACATTGGATATAAAATTCATTCATCCATTATGAACATTAATTTAAGTATTATAACCATTAAGAGACATCATAAATGTGACATAAGCACAATTTACGACATAAATATCAAGAAACAATCATTCTCCATAAGTTACCTAGGATGAATATCATAATGCATCATGAACATTCAGGAACATCACACTAAAAAATAACCATTTAATATTCCACCAAAAGGTGAGATAATCCTTGGTGAACATTAAAATGCAACATATCATGACAAAATGTTGCAATATGACATAATCGTTGAGAAACATCGCAATCCACAATAACCCTTGAGGAATTTTGCAATATGATCCAACAATTCATGAACATCACAAAGTGACATAACCATTTAGGAACATATAATAAATCAAGTGATACAAATTTCACAATGCTAAATAACCATTAAGGAACATTTCAATCCAAAATATATGTCACATTGTGATAAATCCCTCAGAATGACCATAATTCAACATAATTCCACTAAGATGAAGATAAAAATGTGATAGAACCATTAAGGAACATCACAAATGTGACATAGAACTTAATGAATATCATAATGAAACAAAACGATTAATGAATGTTTCAAGGTGATATAACCCTTAATAAATATTGGAACATGACATAATAATTGGGGAACATTACGATTCCTCAAAATTCAACCAAGGTGAGCATCCCAATACAACATTTCTATAGTAAATGATCATTAAACATATCAACATTGAAAACCATATTCAACCATGATAAACATTGTAATATGAAATATCCATTCAAGATTCTCAATTTATAAATAGGCAAACATGTTCAACCATATTCATCCATAGTCAAACACATTCACCTTGGTTAACCATAGTCAATATGGGTGCCCATTGTTAACAATAATCATACATGGTTAACAAATTTCCACCATGGTTAAGAAATTTCAACTAAATCCAATCATAGTAGAAAATGGTCAAACATATTCAAGCGTGTTCGACCACTCTCAACCAATGTTAGGCATAGTCAATTAATTTCAGCCATATTAAAATATATTCATTTAAATTTAACAATAGTCAAACATGGAAAATCGAGGTTAACCGATGTTAACCATAACTAACAATGGTCAACAATAGTTAACTATAGTCAAGGAAAATTAAACATGGTAAACCAAAGTTAACTATGGTCAATCGTAACTAAGGATAGTCAACCTTTTTAAACTATGGTCAACTGTCGAGTCATAAAAAGGTATCTTTTAACACCTATTTATCTCACATTAATTATCAATCCGGGAGCGACTTTTTATTTCAAGAGTGTACTCAGTCTAGGGCAGTAATTTATCCAAGAGTAATGCTGTGAAGATGTAGTACATAATAACAAATGCAAAGGTAAAAAATGCTTGTAAAGAAACTTACTTAAAGTAACATGAATGGTAAGATTAAACTACTTCAATCTTGCAGAACATCGATCAGGGATGCAGTAGAAGTAACTACTTCCCTTAGAAATCGATGCAAGATGACCAATCTGGGGACTTGGAAGTGAAAGCCTCTATCATCTATAGTTGGAGATCTTAAACCAATTGAAACAAAAGAAGATTCAATGAAAGAAATTTAAAAGAAACGCAATCTGAAAAGGAACAGCAGCACGTAACTACAACTCATCGGTTTGCTAATCAAAGCCTAAGAATAAGTAATGAACAGAAATGGAACAACAACGTGAAATGAATAGCAATTGAAAACTTCACTAATCTCAATACTTTAATCTATAGCTGGCCAATACTGCAAATCAATCAATCACAAAGAATAATAACTTAGAGTCGAATACAGAATAGCAAGGCTTTCGTAGCAGAATAAATGAACAACAAGGTAGATAGAAATGTAATTCGTTAATGGATCTGTATTCAAAGCAATCAATTAACTCTATAATCGAAATAAGCAGTAAACACACTTCACACAACAGAAAATAAAGAAATAGAAATACAAACAACGGCTCGCTCCACTAGGGCCAGGCCCTCAACCGCTGGTGAAAGCGCCGCTGGGCTACTGCAGAGCTTGAGAAATGGAACACGAACGCCTCTTTGTATTAATAAAACATGAATAGCTTTCACATCAGTTGCTCTTTTCTCACAAGAGTCAAAGAATTATAATGTTACAAAGGAAATTCCATAATCACCTATTGTTCTCCATTCTCCCCAATACACAATAAATGCTCTCCTTTTATAATCAGAAGGAGGAGAAATTAAATAGAAAATATAATCTCCCATAACAATATTGGATTGTTCTCAATCAACTTGATCAACCAGAAAATATATTTCCAACAATGTTTCAACAAGAACAAGGCAAATTTGGCTTTGCAGCTAAGTTTTGGAGGACGACCGCAAAAACAAATCTGAGAAAATATTTCTCAAAGAACCCTCCGTTTCTCTCAATACTGGATGAAATTGGGCAAACCATTCTTCTTTAAAGTTAATTGGGCCCGTTCTGGAGAAAACCCATGTTCCAGATTTTCTAGATTCGTCTTCATTTGCCCAGAATCTTAACCGTAAAATTGTCACTTCTTATTCCAGTGGCTTTCTGAGTTGGAATATCTCATGATGATTTGGAAATCAAATCTGTAATTTAGGAAATATATTGGAGGCTAAAATGATAAATGATATTAATAAACCATCATTGATTAAATTATGCATAATAATAATCAATTTATTAAAAATAAAGGAGAAGAAATAATATTCATCCATAAGAGCATAAATCATTATTAGATGGATTTATATGATAAATTATAATAAATGATATGATAAACAAGACTAAAAGTGGATGAAGTAAGTGATAAAAAGTGGTCGTATTCATGGCCCAACACACCCCCAAACTGAATATATTGCATGTCCTCATACAACCCATAACTGAATATGTTGCATGTCATCATGCAATCCAAAGAAAAAACTCATGTGTTAACCAAGCAAAGAAATTTGTTCATCCCAACTCATGAAATGGATGGAACAAATGCACGTCTCCTCAAATAATGAATATTCACTTTTAGCAATAGAGGCATAACAATTTTTACAATTGACGTTCAACTATATGTATATGAAGTTGAAGAAAAATATGACATAAGTAACAACAACCTTCATTAATCATTTTCTCGAAAATCAGATCGTTTGGATACATGGATCATGAGATATAAAAAATGGTTGTAGGTGATAGTGCATAATTTTCAAAATTTTATGAAATAATTTATCATGAAATTATTTGGGTTTGTATATTTAGTGATACTTCTTTGTTATCCAGAAATCACAAGAATTTAGTTCATAATTTTAAAGATATATGCGAAACAATTTCTGCACTATATGAAATTGTATGCCTTAAATGAGAAAGAAAGTGGAAAACATCCATCATGTGTAGCAATTCCCCCCCCAAACTGACGAATTAGAATGTCCTCATGCGATGCTAGAAAACAAAGAGAGGTGGTTGCTAAAATCTGTTGAAATCTATGCTTAGTGTAAAACAACATGGATTAAGGGAGGTGTTAAGAATGAATAAGAATATCAAAGAAGATTACTGACATGGTCATAAGAAAGAAATGAAGGAAATCAACACTCTCCCAAACTGAAAGATGAGACGTGTCTAAAAGAATGGGAAGTGGTAAAGATGTGGAGTGAATGATGATAAACAATGCTCAATGGATTTTCATGAAATTCTCCTAAATTCATAATAAATCAGAAAATTATGCTATTTTACCTCAAGTGTTACCTCCGAAAAAATGTGGAAGGACATGTAGGGACTGGTCTTTGTTGAAGCTGATGTAGGCTGAGCAGTTACTAAAAGTGATACAAAAGATGGAAGCCATGTGCACGTTCGCGAGCCTTTGCTATTGGTTGTAATAGTGTGATCGTGCTACGCATAGAATTTCCCCCCATATTTGTTGTTCTCCTGTACACAAATCACAATTCTATATGCAATTTTCTTGAATCCACAGTTTCAGTTTTAAATGGGAACAGATAAGATGCATTGAAAAATGTTCAAGCAGAAAAAAATTCTGTAGAAATGCAATATGAATATTGCGGCAAAATGGCAACGTACTGCACAACAATTATACAGCATGGAAAGACATACATACTTATGATACAATCAATGATATTATAGCATTTACTGAAATCCATGCATGTAATGAATCGTTAATAAACAGAAATTCGTTTTGTAATGATTTAAATACAAGGAGAAGGGACAACATATGATAACCATAAGTATAATTTCGTTATTTACCACTTTGGATTAATATGATCGACTTATAATGATTTTCATGTATAATAGGTTTGGAGGTAAGGGATTCATATTTTCATTTGACATTTAAATAAAGATATAGGAAAAGGGTTAAATATAACTATTGATGTGTATAAGTGTGACTCCAATACCATCAGCAGAGCTCTGCTGCCCACAGGTGTCCATAACCTTGACAGAGTTGCTGTCTTACCCATGGAACCATTGTCCTTTATGTATGTTGAGGAAGTGTTTTTTATTGAATATCATGACGGAGGCCATTGTGCTGGCTTGGTGACCAGATAAACCACAATGCCGTTCACCAGGAAGAAGTGAAACGTGGGCAGGCCGGCTCGTGATGATACCTCCTGTTCCAAGGACTTCTTGATTTTTTCAATTGTCTGTTGGACCATTTCCCTAGTTTGGTGGCCATAATGGGAATGCCACTTCACTGCCTTCCCTATGATCATGGTAGGCCGGCTCTTGGTGAGACCCCCTATCCTCCATCTGCAAAATCATTATTAATGAAATATATAAATATTTTTTCTTCTTTTCTTTTACACAACACTTTTCCTCAGTTAATCATAAGGGATGGCTCAACACTCCTTAAGAGTAGGGATGGTGGAAGAAGTCTGAACATCTCAATAGAAAAAAAAATATGCTCTTGTTCCTACTCCATAAGTAAAAATCAAAGAAAGTTATAAAATATGGGAAAGAACCAACATGATAAATATAATCGATCATATGAATTTAGTGGTAATAGGACAAAAAAATCATGTTATTAATTATGTCCCTTTTTCATTTTTCTTATCAAAACAACTTTCCTAAAAATGACGATTTCTTTTGATTTGCTGATTACAGTAAGCTCTAATTTGTATGATTGTGTATCCTTTCATAAATTGTATGTTTTCCTTTCAAAAAGTTATAAAAAATTCAAAAAAAGTTCTAAAAATGTTGTTTTAAAAAACAAGAAAAATGCACTAAAAAAGTGTTGTTCCTTTGGAAAGGAACAGAAAAAAAACAATCTGCGAAAATGTTGTTCCTTTGGAAAGGAACAACAAAAATAAACACATAAACGCACTGCTTCTTAAGAGGAACAACTGTTGTTCCTTAATAGGAACAATAACTGTCCCTTAAGAGGAACAACAAACAAATATAAACACGCAAAAAGGAAAAAAAAATAGAGGACAAAACAAAGCTAATATGCAATCCATTGTCAAACAAATAAAATCAAATAGAAAGAAAAGTTTATGTACAGGTTTCAAGAAAAAGTAATTTTTTACAGAATTGGTGCCACTGAAGAATTGCTTTCTGCAATTGAAACTTGCATGGTGGGGTCTTTATTGTTCAATTGAAAATGGAGCGGAAACTATAATTGAGAGGGATCAACACCTGAAACACAAAAACATAAAAGAAATCAGAAAGGAAACAACACTTTATTAAGTTACAACAACTATGATGTTATTTCTAAGAGAATATCAAATCTATTAATAGAAAAAAATGATCTTTTGAAAAATGTTTGGCAGCAGTGATATGAATCTTCAAATGGAAACCAATTCTTCATTTCTTCTTGTTATGAATCTGTCAGGTAATGAACTGGATGAAATTCCCTTGTTTTACTAAAATTTCTTTCAAGAATCACTCGTCCATAAATTGACTTTCTTTATTCTTCTAAGACCTGCAAAAAAATGAGTGTCTACCTGCAATAAAACATTAAATCATGGAGAAAGAGAGGTGTCTGGGCTCTCTTAATCCAATAATTATGCAAAAAAATAGCAAGTAGTTACTTTGTAGAACAAATCCATGGAAAAATAAAACAAATTTTATTTTTTACTTGTGGGAGAGCAGTGGTCGACCATACTAACCAGCAGTGTTTTAATCATAACTTCTTTGTTTTTTGTATGATTTAAGTGATTCAAAAGCCAAATGAAAGATAATTCAAAGGTTTATCTCCAATAGAAACAGGTTTTAAAAATTCCATGTAATGGTATGTTAAACTTGCTTAGAACAACTTGCCTAATAGAGTCATTTCTGATTTTCTAGCTCAGACCAACAGTTGGTATTTCAAGCATAAATTTTTCGTTTGATAGAAGATTGGACCGATTCAAATTGGAGATTAAATTAGATTCATTTATTTATCTCCAATAGAAACAGGTTTTGAAGAAAAAAATAATTTATGGGTCAAATACGTTAAGGAACAGCCGAGAAAACAGAGTTTCAAGAATGCCGATTTATTATAGGCAGTTAGTATTTTGGTCATAAATTCCTCATACGATATCAAAATTGAGCGATTCAAATTGAGTTGTAAACTATATTCTTGGAGGGATTTACCATAGAAACATGTTTTAAAAATATAGTCATTTAGGCCTCCAAAAACTTACTGTCCCAACTCTATTCCTGAGCTTCCTACTAGACACCCTGTCAATGTTTTGGTTCTAACTTTTTCGTTTCAAATAAAAATTGAGTGATTCAAATTGGGTTGGAAAGTATACATTAATTAATACTTGGGATATAAATAGGTTTTAAAAATATTCAATTTTGGTCCCCCAAAACATGACTGTCCCAACTCTGTTTTCAGAAATTTCATCAAACCCGCAAGCCAAAAAAATGATATTCAAGAAATTTTTCCATATTGATGATAAAAATGATATAAGTGTTTGTAGAATTATTGTTTGAAATATAATTCATCTACATAGACAGATAAATTAGAATATTTATCCTCAATGTTGATTTCACAGCGTGTTGCAACAAAGAAGCAACTATTTTTACAAAAATAAAAAAAATGTGTTTGTTTTATTTCCTTATTTATTTATTTCTCCACTATCCTACTCTAAATTGGAAAATTAATATGATTACGTATAAGAGTATTTCCAGTGGAGCCATTTCCGGAATAAATACTCTAGTATATACATACCCAAATTTGAAAAATGTATATTAATAAAAATTAGGGTATGAGAAGCCAACTTCCCTTGAAAAGATGGTGCCAAAAATTGTTGAAGTATGGAGTGATGTTGCAAACAAATGATGGAGTGAAACCAATCTTCAATATATTCTTTACTTCCTCGATTTCCCATAGCCATCATATCATGAAGTTCTTGAGCTTTTAAAATGGTTTGTTGGTGCAAACTAGAAGAAACCTCATTTTCTTTCATAACTTCTACAATTTTTGGATTTGATACATTCTGAGTCTCAGTGTAAGTTTTCTCCAATGGTGCATGTGAGATAGAATGGGTGGGAAGGGTGGGTGAATTTTGTAGTTCAACACTGTAACATACATTTGTACATGGAGGTGAGGCTATTGGGATTCATCTCCCAATGACTCTTGGCCTTCCTTATTTCCCAATATTATTTATTATACAAAATTAAATATCCACACCCATCCCATAGGATTAGGTGTCAACAGTCCCCCCTTTAATCCGAAGGGATGTTGGTGAGTCCAAGCATCGATCTGAACTTTTCAAACTTTTCTCTTCCAAGTGCTTTGGTGAAGATGTCAGTAGTTTTCTCATTTGTGGAACAATGATGTAGATGGATGGTTTTGGTCTGAACATGATGTCGAATTAGATGGTACTTTGTATTGATGTGCTTTGTTCGATCATGGAACTTTGGGTTCTTGGCCAACTTTATTGCAGAAGTGTTGTCGCTCATGAGTGGAGTGGAATACATCTGTTTCATCTGCAAATCTTCCAGGATTTTCCGGAGCCACACAATTTCCTTTGTTGCTTCAGCTGCTGCCACATATTCTGCCTCGGTCGTGGAATCTGCTGGAACTGACTGTTTGCATGATCTCCATGAGACAGCTCCTGATCCAAGACTCATGGTGTAACCTGTAGTAGACACCCCTATTTCTTTGTCGCCATCAAAGTCTGAATCAGAGTATCCAATCAAGCTGAAGTTGCCTACCTGTGTATATTTGAGTCCAAAGTCTTGAGTCCCCTTCAAGTACCTTAGCACTCTTTTTGCAGCAGACCAATGTCCTTCACAAGGTTTTTGCATGAACCTTGAGAGGATTCCAACAGCAAATGAAATGTCAGGTCTGGTGGTGGTCAGATAGATAAGACTTCCTACAAGCTGTCTATACTTAGTTGCATCCTCAAATTCCTTCCCTTCAACAGATGTGAGCTTCAAGTTTTGTTCCATTTGAGTGCTTAAGGTTTTACAGTCATCCTTGCCAAATTTGTTCAAGAGATCTCCAATGTACTTCTTCTGAGAAAGAAATATGAATTTAGGATGTTGAATTACTTCAATACCCAAATAGTAATGAACATGACCCAAATCAGTCATTTCAAAACCTTTATTCAACTCTTTCTTCATGGATGCAATATAGCTCTCATTGTTTCCTGTTATCAAAAGATCATCTACATATACCACAAGATATACAACTGTTTTTCCAACTTTCTTAACAAACAAAGTTGCATCATCAAGATCAAAGTGTTTGAAATCAAGTTCTAGAAGATGCTCGGTCAATTTCTCATACCAAGCTCGTGGTGCTTGCTTGAGGCCATACAAGGATTTTACAAGTTTGCAAACTTTGTGTTCTTGACCCTTTATCACAAATCCTTCTGGCTGGGACATATAAACTTTCTCCTTTAGATCTCCATTCAAGAAGGCTATTTTTACATCCATCTGATGGAATTTCCATCCATTCTGAGCTGCTAAGGCAAAGAGAGTCCGGATGGTGGTCCATTTTGCTGTGGGAGCAAAAGTTTCTTCATAATCGACTCCTTATTTCTGTGCGAATCCTTTTGCCACAAGCCTGTCCTTGTGCTTGTCAAGTGAGCCGTCTGCTTTGTACTTGTTCTTGTAGACCCACTTACAGCCAATTGGTTTCGTTCCCAAAGGCGGATCAACCAGCTTCCAAGTGCCATTCTTTATCAAGGCATCATACTCCTTCTGCATCGCTTCTTTCCATTCATCATGAGAAGCGGCTTATTTGAAGGAAGTTGGTTCATGATATGTAGACAAAATCAATTCACAGTTATAAGAAATATCCATATCAACAGGAGAATTATAATTATCTACATCACCTTCGATTTGTTGAGTGGAACTTCTTGTTCCTGTTTTTCCAACCTCATCAGGATGAACATTCTCCAGTGTCTTTGTCAACCATTTGGGAGGACCTTTCTGAGATGGCCCAGGCTGGTCATTTGACTGAGTTGGGATTGATTCAAGATTCAATCTCTCAATTCTGTCAATCACATCATCCAATGTGTCATCCGTGGTTGTTTCTTCATGTGGGGGAGAGAGTGCTTCAGGACATGATTCCACAGTTTGATTCAATATCGGAATCCCCCTTCAAGATGTGGAATCACATTATCAAATTCTTGGAAGGACTTTGCATGTGTGAATCTATCCAGGCGATCAAGTTGCCGCTCAACAACCTTGTCACTCTTGGAAGATTCAAGAAATATGACATCTCTTGCTATTACAAATTTATTATTTGCTTCATCATAGAGACGATATCCTTTGGAGGTATTGGAGTACCCCAAGAAGATACATTTGCGACTTCTAGCACCAAGTTTTTTCCTTTGACCCTTGGGTATCAAGGCATAACAGGTGGACCCAAAGACCCTAAAATGCTTTACCAAAGGAATGTGGCCATGCCACATTTCAAAAGGAGTTTTGTTTCTAATTGAACTTGAAGGACACCTATTCTTTATGTAAACAGCACATAGAACTGCATCAGCCCAAAACATCAATTTCACATTCTTGAAAAATAACATGGAGTGAACCATATTTAAAATAGTTCTGTTCATTCTTTCAGCTACACCGTTCTGTTGTGGATTATATGGCACAGTTGTTTGATGTTTGATTCCATGTTGACGAAGATAATTTTCAAATTCGTTTGAAGTGTATTCTTTTCCATTATCAGTACGTAGAGAGCCAATATGTGTTTGTGCATCATTTTCAATCCATGCATGAAAAATCTTGAAAGTTTGAAAAGCATCAGACTTATTCTTCAGTAAGTAAATCCAACACATTCTGGTGTAGTCATCAATAAATGTCATCATGTATTTGTTTCCATTTGCAGAAGAAATAGGCATAGGGCCACATAAATCTGAATGAACAGTTCAATTTTTCTATGTGCTCTGGAGTGTGAATCATGAAATGGCTGTTTTCTATGCTTTCCTAGAATACAAGCATCACATTCCTTAGGTTTTCTAGGAATTGTAGGCAGTCCATTAACACCATTTTTCTTCAACAAATGAAGGCTTTCATAGTTTAAGTGTCCAAATCTAGCATGCCATAAAAGACTTGATGGGAATGTACCTTCATCATGATGTGAATTGAATGCAAAGTTTTGAGCATGAGCAGATGAACCTTTCAGCTTCAAGAGTCTCCCTTCTTCTATTCCATCCATGACAAGTGAGTGATCTGATGCTTTTCTGACCTCTGCCTTGCCATCAAACAAGTGAACTGAGTGTCCTTGCTGCCGGATTTCAACCAGGGACAGCAAGTTTCTCTTCAACTCTGGGAGGTATAGAACCTCATGTAGGATATGATTAGGAAGACCAGGCAGTTTAAGCCTGACTGTGCCAAGCCCTGATGGCTTGAGTTTGGATTTATCTGCGAAATATACTGCTCCATCAACTTTGTCAGTGAATTCTTTAAAAAAATATTTTCTAAATGTCATGTGACATGTTGCTCCTGAATCTAGCAACCAATCATCTCTCCATGAAGTAAATGAAACATCAAATATGTTTTCAGTTACTCCATTGTTACAATGTGCTAGAACAGAATGAGCTGATTCAACTGGTTTACCTTTGTCTTTATCATTAGTTTTACCTTTGTCTTGATTTGTTTGCTGCTGAGCTTTAGATTGTCTGCCCCCCTTTTCTCTGAAGTTTCTTCTTCGTCTTCTACCTTCTCTTCCTCTAGATGAACCTGAAGCATGTCTCTTTTCTCTCTGTGCCAAGTAGGCAGCCTCTTTAGAAGATGAAGGGACTGTCATCTTCTTTTGAAGGAGGAGAGAAAAAAAACATTGCTGGAGAATCTCTTTTGAAGGAGAGAAAACAAAAATAATCTTTGCTGGAAAATATACTGAAAAAACTCTTTGCTGCAAATATACTGAATTTAAAAGGACAGAAACACCTTTTGCTAAAAGACTGAATTTAAAAGGACACAAAATCTCTTGCTAAAAACTGAATTCTGCACCAAAATATATATATATATATATTTTGTTTGGAAAAAAAATTTGTATGGGAGGTCGATATGGAATGTTACGGGAGGGCGGTATTGTGAAGTGGAAGGGCGGTATTATGAATGTGAAGTGATATTAAATATGATAGTGGGAGGGCTGTATTGTGAATGGGAAGGGCGTAAGACAATATGGGGGGCGTAATGCAAAGTGTATTGTATATACAAAGACAGAACTTATTAAATGTATAATGGATAGAAATATTGAGGGGGGTATTGTGAATGTGTTATGGTATTACAAACACGTGGAGAAATCAACGTATGATGCGCAGCGTTGTATTATAACATATGATAGCGTTGATATCATAATACGAATGACGGATTGTATATATGGATGGGAGGGGCCGGAAGGGCCGTGGGGAGATGGCGGACAGTGAGGGCGGAGACCCGAAGCAGGAGTTGTGGGAGTTTGCAGTTTGAAGAAGCGGTATTAAATAGGTAAAAGGAGGTATTAATGGGAGACATCGTATATAAATGGAGTATATATTCGATGCAATATACAAGTGGGGAGGGTTGACAGGGAGGTGGGGTCTGCGTTTATGCAGGTGGTGTGCACAGTCTGCGTGAGGAGAGGCGCTGAGAATGAATTCACTGTTATATATCCCAACGCAGTGGTGCAGTGGTGGTGTTAATAACAGCGCGGGGAGGGCGTATTGTAATAGACAGCGCTGTGTTGTATTGTGAATATGGCAAAGCGCTGTATGGAGATATATGAATGCTGGACAGACAGTGGTATAAATGCTGGTCGAGGCGGGTAGACAGCGTGGTGCTTGCGGGTAGACCAGGCTCGAGCGTGGAGTGTTATAATATGAAGTGGAGCGGAAATATATGTGGCTCACCAACAGCGTATTATGAAATGGGAGGAGCGGAAATATATGGGATAGTATAGGACGAGGGGAACGCTGTTATGAAATGCGTTATATATCAGTTGTATAGCATATGACAGGCCGTATGTTATGAAGGGAGCGCAGGTCGATGAGGGAGATAGCATAGGGAAAATGGGTGAGGGTGAACGCTGTGCAGAGAGGGTGCGAGTGGAAAGAGGGAAGGCGATAGGTATGGAAAATGGAGGAGGCCAAAAGGCTGTTACAAAATTTTTGGAATGGAATCTTTGCAAAACTGCAGAGGGGCCTGCAATTTGCAGTGTTTCAGGAACTGCAGGATTGCAGAGTCTTCAGGAGCTGCAGGAGCTGGAGCTGCAAATGTCAGGGCTATACAGAGAAAAAAAATGCAGAATAACAGTCTAGCAATAAGGAGCAACAAAAAATATTAATAAAAATTGACTGAGAAAAGGAGAGGGAGTTACACCACAGGCAGAAATGCCAATAGTGGGACTGGCTCTGATACCATGTCAAACCAGGAGGTAACTCCTCAAATCAGAATGTGTTATTGAATGAAGAATGAACATGCATTTATACATGGAGGTGAGGCTATTGGGATTCATCTCCCAGTGACTCTTGGCCTTCCTTATTTCCCAATATTGTTTATTATACAAAATTAAATATCCACACCCATCCCATAGGATTAGGTGTCAACAAACACTGTAAGCATGT
This sequence comes from Pinus albicaulis, assembly GCA_034641835.2. Taxonomy (NCBI): domain Eukaryota; kingdom Viridiplantae; phylum Streptophyta; class Pinopsida; order Pinales; family Pinaceae; genus Pinus; species Pinus albicaulis. The sequence continues at coordinate 1,219,575,404 of CM076580.1, forward strand.
TGTACTGGTTTATTATGGTGAATATGTGGAATGAGTTGAGCAGAAGATTGTGTAGGGAATGGAGCCTCTTGATGATGTAGTTGATTGTGTTGAGTGGATTATTTTGATGGGCAAGCAAGATATTGTGGAAGAGCTGGAAGATGTGTTTGTGCTACAAGATGAGGGAGAATAGTCATACAATCATAAGATGTACCATGCCAATCTTGTAGACAAGATTGGTAGTGGTTATATTGAGATTGGCATGGCTTCCCTAACATATGAGTATTCCATAATGGATTATGCAAGTAAGGGAATGGAGAGGAAGTTTTTTGAACCATACCTGTTGATCTTGTTACATCTTCCCCATCTCTTTGATATGCCACTTCAAAATTAGATAAGGAAGAACAACTATCTATGGGATGCTCCCTTCGGTAATGAGGGAAAAACACGTCATCAAATTCTTGATTTTTTCAAACCTGCAAAACAATCAATTGTGAATTTAGAGAGCTAATAAAATCATATTTAAAATTTTCAAATAAAACCTTGATTTCATCTCTTATGTCTCTTGTTCTTGTAGTAAATTTGGAAGAGAAAGAAGAAACTTCTCTATAATTCTTACTAGCCTTGGAAATTCCTCTTGAAAACCTTATGCACAATTCACAAACATCATCATATGATAAATGAAAAACATCACCTTTTCCTATCAAATTTAAGAGTTCTAAAAATTCATCTTTGATTCCTCTAAGAAGGAGTGTTTTCAAGATCTCTTTTTTCAAATGCTTATGCTTTGATTTTTGAAGGTTGTATCGAAATCGCTCTACATAGTCGTCCAAGCTTTCATCTTCCCTTTGTGTCATACCGAAAATATCTTCATTGGATTTGCAATAGTATTGGTACTTCTTCAAGAATATGTTCTTCATGTCCTCCCATGTTTTGATGCAGTTCCCACTTGGGCTCATGAACCATCGGGGAGCTGCTCCTTTTAAAGTAAGAGGAAACACTTTCAATCTTTGATCGTTAGTACAATAATCATATCCTATACAAAGTATTTCAAACTCAAAAAAGAATGTATCTAGATCTTCATTTGTCAAACCATGAAAATTTGGTAGAGACAATGGGGGAATTATGTGCATTTGTGTCACTCCTCCTAGATCTTTGATAGGGAATTCAAAAGTTGCAATGTCAGCCATTTCTTACCATAATAGAAGATGTTCTTCACGTGTTTATTTAAGGATCCTCCTCCCAATGTTCCTGTCAATTGGTTAGTGAAATGGGTGGTGCTTACATCACCACTCGAGTGGAATTACAAGATTTTTTCAAAAAAGACTCTACCTCTAAAATTCAAAAAAAAAAACGCAACCATTCATTCCTACCTTAAGCTTTCACTCAATTTTTCTGTGAAGCCGGCCAGTGAACAAGTGTGTTTCTTGCTCGGTGCGCAGGTTCTTACCTTTCGTCTTTAATACCCAATTCTTCCCAAGAAGAAAAAATTAAATATGCATCACTCTTTCTAAATGGCATACACTCTCCCTGGCAACGGTGCCAAAATGTCGAGTCATAAAAAGGTATCTTTTTAACACCTATTTATCTCACATTAATTATCAATCCGGGAGCGAATTTTTATTTCAAGAGTGTACTCAGTCTGAGGCAGCAATTTATCCAAGAGTAATGCTGTGAAGATGTAGTACAGAATAAAAAATGCAAAGGTAACAAATGCTTGTAAAGAAACCTACTTACAGTGACATGAATGGAAAGATTAAACTACTTCAATCTTGCAGAACATCGATCGGGGATGCACTAGCAGTAACTCTTTCCCTTAGAAATCGATGCAAGATGACCAATCTGGGGACTTAGAAGTGAAAGCCTCTATCCTCTACAGTTGGAGATCTTAAAGCAATTGAAGAAAAATAAGATTCAATGAAAGCAACTTAAAAGAAACACAATCTGAAAAGGAACAGTAGCACGTAACTACAACTCATCGGTTTGCTAATGAAAGCCTAAGAATAAGTAATGAACATAAATGGAACAGCAACGTGAAATGAATAGCAATTGCAAACTTCAATAATCTCAATACTTTAATCTATCGCCGGCCAATACTACAAATCAATCAATCACAAAGAATAATAACTTAGAGTCGAATACAGAACAGCAAGGCTTTCGTAATGATAGTAGAATAAATGAATAGCAAAGTAGATAGCAATGTAATTCATTAATGGATCTGTATTCAAAGAAATCAATTAACTCTGTAATTGAAATAAGCAGTAAACACACTTCACACAAGAGAAAATAAATAAATAGAAATACAAACAACGGCTCGCTCCACCAGGGCCGGGCCCTCAACCGCTGGTGAAAGCGCCACTGGGCTACTGCAGAGCTTGAGAAATGGAACAAGAACGCCTCTTTGTATTAATGAAACACGAATAGCTTTTAGATCAGTTGCTCTTTGCTCACAAGAGTCAAAGAATTATAATGTTACAAAGGAAATTCAATAATCATCTATTGTTCTCCATTCGCCCCAATACACAATACATGCTCTCCTTTTATAATCAGAAGGAGGAGAAATTAAATAGAAAATATAATCTCCCATAACATTATTGGATTGTTCTCAATCAACTTGATCAACCAGAAAATATATTTCCAACAATGTTTCAACAAGAGCAAGGAAAATTTGGCTTTGCAGCTGAGATTTGGAGGATGACCGCAAAAACAAATCTGAGAAAATCGTGCTCAAAGAACACTGCGTTTCTCTCAATACTGGCCGAATTTGGGCAAACCGTTCTCTTTTGAAGTTAATTGGGCCCGTTATGGAGAAAACCCATGTTCTAGAGTTTCCAGATTCTTCTTCATTTGCCCAGAATCTTAATCGCAAAATTGTCACTTCTTATTCCAGTGGATTTCTGAGTTGGAATATCTCATGATGATTTGGAAATCAAATATGTAATTTAGGAAATATATTGGAGGATAAAATGATAAATGATATTAATAAACCATCATTGATAAAATTATGCATAATAATAATCAATTTATTAAAAATAAAGGAGAAGAAATAATATTCATCCATAAGAGCATAAATCATTATTAGATGGATTTATATGATAAATTATAATAAATGATATGATAAACAAGAGTAAAAGTGGATGAAGTAAGTGATAAAAAGTGGTCGTATTCACGGCCCAACACACCCCCAAACTGAATATATTGCATGTCCTCATACAACCCATAACTGAATATGTTGCATGTCGTCATGCAATCCAAAGACAAAACTCATGTGTTAACCAAGCAAAGAAATTTGTTCATCCCAACTCATGAAATGGATGGAACAAATGCATGTCTCCTCAAATAATGAATATTCACTTTTCGCAATAGAGGCATAACAATTTTTACAATTGACGTTCAACTATATGTATATGAAGTTGAAGAAAAATATGACATAAGTAACAACAACCTTCATTAATCATTTTCTCAAAAATCAGATCGTTTGGATACATGGATCATGAGATATAAAAAATGGTTGTAGGCGATAGTGCATAATTTTCGAAATTTTATGAACTAATTTATCATGAAATTATTTGGGTTTGTATATTTAATGATACTTCTTTGTTATCCAGAAATCACAAGAATTCAGTTCATAATTTTAAAGATATATGCGAAACAATTTCTGCACTATATGAAATTGTATGCCTTAAATGAGAAAGAAAGTGGAAAACATCCATCATGTGTAGCAATTCCCCCCCCAAACTGAAGAATTAGCATGTCCTCATGCGATGCTAGAAAACAAAGAGAGGTGGTTGCTAAAATCTGTTGAAATCTATGCTTAGTGTAAAACAACATGGAATAAGGGAGGTGTTGAGAATGAATAAGAATATCAAACAAGATTACTGACATGGTCATAAGAAAGAAATGAAGCAAATCAACACTCCCCCAAACCGAAAGATGAGACGTGTCTAAAATAATGGGAAGTGGTAAAAATGTGGAATGAATGACGATAAACAACGCTCAATGGATTTTCATGAAATTCTCCTAAATTCATAATAAATCAGAAAATTATGCTATTTTACCTCAAGTGTTACCTCCGAAAAAATGTGGAAGGACATGTAGGGACTGGTCTTTGTTGAAGCTGATGTAGGCTGAGCAGTTACTAAAAGTGATACAAAAGATGGAAGCCATGTGCACGTTCGCGAGCCTTTGCTATTGGTTGTAATAGTGTGATCGTGCTACGAATATAATTTCCCCTCATATTTGTTGTTCTCCTGTACACAAATCACAATTCTGTATGCAATTTTATTGAATCCACAGTTTCAGTTTTAAATGGCAACAGACAAGATGCATGGAAAAATGTTCAAGCAGAAAAAAATTCTGTAGAAATGCAGTATGAATATTGCGGCAAAATGGCAGCGTACTGCACAGCAATTATACACCATGGAAAGACATACATACTTATGATAAAATCAATGATATTATGGCATTTACTGAAATCCATGCATGTAATGAATCGCTAATAAATAGAAAATCGTTTTGTAATGATTTAAATACGAGGAGAAGGGACAACATATGATAACCATAAGTATAATTTCGTTATTTACCACTTTGGATTAATATGATCGACTTATAATGATTTTCATGTATAATAGGTTTGGAGGTAAGGGATTCATATTTTCATTTGACATTTAAATAAAGATATAGGAAAAGGGTTAAATATAACTATTGATGTGTATAAGTGTGACTCCAAAACCATCAGCAGAGCTCTGCTGCCCACAGGTGTCCATAACCTTGACAGAGTTGCTGTCTTACCCATGGAACCATTGTCCTTTATGTATGCTGAGGAAGTGCTTTTTATTGAATATCATGACGGAGGCCATTGTGCTGGCTTGGTGACCAGATAAACCATAATGCCGTTCACCGGGAATAAGTGAAACGTGGGCAGGCCGGCTCGTGATGAGACCTCCTGTTCCAAGGACTTATTGATTTTTTCAATTGTCTGTTGGAGCATTTCCCTGGTTTGGTGGCCATAATGGGAATGCCACTTCACTGCCTTCCCTATGATCATGGTAGGCCGGCTCTTGGTGAGACCCCCTATCCTCCATCTGCAAAATCATTATTAATGAAATATATAAATATTTTTTCTTCTTTTCTTTTACACAACACTTTTCCTCAGTTAATCATAAGGGATGGCTCAACACTCCTTAAGAGTAGGGATGGTGGAAGAAGTCTGAACATATCAATAGAAAAAAAATATGCCCTTGTTCCTACTCCATAAGTAAAAATCAAAGAAAGTTATAAAATATGGGAAAGAACCAAAATGATAAATATAATCGATCATATGAATTTAGTGGTAATAGGACAACAAAATCATGTTATTAATTATGTCCCTTTTTCATTTTTCTTATCAAAACAACTTTCTTAAAAATGACGATTTCTTTTGATTTGCTGATTACAGTAAGCTCTAATTTGTATGATTGTGTATCCTTTCATAAATTGTATGTTTGCCTTTCAAAAAGTTATGAAAAATTCAAAAAAAGTTCTAAAAATGTTGTTTTAAAAAACAAGAAAAATGCACTGAAAAAGTGTTGTTCCTTTGGAAAGGAACAGAAAAAAAACAATCTGCGAAAATGTTGTTCCTTTGGAAAGGAACAACAAAAATAAACACATAAACGCACTGCTTCTTAAGAGGAACGACTTTTGTTCCTTAATAGGAACAATAACTGTCCCTTAAGAGGAACAACAAACAAATATAAACACGAAAAAAGGAAAAAAAAATAGAGGACAGAACAAAGCTAATATGCAATCCATTGTCAAGCAAATAAAATCAAATAGAAAGAAAAGTTTATGTACAGGTTTCAAGAAAAAGTATTTTTTTACAGAATTGGTGCCACTGAAGAATTGCTTTCTGCAATTGAAACTTGCATGGTGGGGTCTTTATTGTTCAATTGAAAATGGAGCGGAAACTATAATTGAGAGGGATCAACACCTGAAACACAAAAACATAAAGGAAATCAGAAAGGAAACAACACTTTATTAAGTTACAACAGCTATGATGTTATTTCTAAGAGAATATCAAATCTATGAATAGAAAAAAATGATCTTTTGAAAAATGTTTGGCAGCAGTGATATGAATATTCAAATGGAAACCAATTATTCATTTCTTCTTGTTATGAATCTGTCAGGTAATGAACTGGATGAAATTCCCTTGTTTTACTAAAATTTCTTTCAAGAATCACTCGTCCATAAATTGACTTTCTTTATTCTTCTAAGACCTACAAAAAAATGAGTGTCTACCTGCAATAAAACATTAAATCATGGAGAAAGAGAGGTGTACGGGCTCTCTTAATCCAATAATTATGCAAAAAAATAGCAAGTAGTTACTCTGTAGAACAAATCCATGGAAAAATAAAACAAATTTTATTTTTTACTTGCGGGAGAGCAGTGATCGACCATACTAACCAGTAGTGTTTTAATCATAACTTCTTTGTTTTTCGTATGATTTGAGTGATTACAAAGCCAAATGAAAGCTAATTCAAAGTTTTATCTCCAATAGAAATAGGTTTTAAAAATTCCATGTAATGGTATGTTAAACTTGCTTAGAACAACCTCCCTAATAGAGTCATTTCTGATTTTCTAGCTCAGACCAACAGTTGGTATTTCAAGCATACATTTTTCGTTTGATAGCGGATTGGACCGATTGAAATTGGAGATTAAAGTAGATTCATTTATTTATCTCCAGTAGAAACAGGTTTTGAAGACAAAAAGAATTTATGGGTCAAATACGTTAAGGAACAGCCGAGAAAACAAAGTTTCAAGAATGCTGATTTATGATAGGCAGTTAGTATTTTGGTCATAAATTCCTCATACGATATAAAAATTGAGCGATTAAAATTGCGTTGTAAACTATATTCTTATAGGTATTTACCATAGAAACATGTTTTAAAAATATAGTCATTTAGGCCTCCAAAAACTTACTGTCCCAACTCTATTCCTGAGCTTCCTACTAGACACCCTGTCAATGTTTTGGTTCTAAATTTTTCGTTTCAAATCGAAATTGAGTGATACCAATTGGGTTGGAAAGTAGACATTAAGGAATAATTGGGATAGAAATATGTTTTAAAAATATTCAATTTTGGTCCCCCAAAACATGATTGTCCCAACTGTGTTTTCAGAAATTTCATGAAACCCGCAAGCCAAAAAAATGATATTCAAGAAATTTTTCCATATTGATGATAAAAATGATATAAGTGTTTGTAGAATTATTGTTTGAAATATAATTCATCTACATAGACAGATCAATTATAATATTTATCCTCAATGTTGATTTCACGGTGTGTTGCAACAAAGAAACAACTATTTTTACAAAAATAAAAAAATTTTGTTTGTTTTATTTCCTTATTTATTTATTTCTCCACTATCCTACTCTAAATTGGAAAATTAATATGATTATGTATAAGAGTATTTCCAGTGGAGCCATTTCCGAAATAAAAACTCTAGTATATACATACCCAAATTTGAAAAATGTATATTAATAAAAATTAGGGTATGAGAAGCCAACTTCCCTTGAAAAGATGGTGCCAAAAATTGTTGAAGTATGGAGTGATGTTGCAAACAAATGATGGAGTGAAACCAATATTCAATATATTCTTTACTGCCTCGATTTCCCATAGCCATCATATCATAAAATTCTTGAGCTTTTAAAATGGTTTGTTGGTGCAAACTAGAAGAAACCTCATTTTATTTCATAACTTCTACAATTTTTGGATTTGATACATTCTGAGTCTCAGTGTAAGTTTTCTCGAATGGTGCATGTGAGATAGAATGGGTGGGAAGGGTGGGTGAATTTTGCAGTTCAACACTGTAAGCATGTTGTACTGGTTTACTATGGTGAAGGTGTGGAATGAGTTGAGCAGGAGATTGTGTAGGGAATGGAGCCTCTTGATGATGTAGTCGATTGTGTTGAGTGGATTATTTTGATGGGCAAGCAAGATATTGTGGAAGAGCTGGAAGATGTGTTTGTGCTACAAGATGAGGGAGAGTAGTCATGCAATCATAAGGTGAACCATGACAATCTTGTAGACAAGATTGGTAGTGGTTATATTGAGATTGGCATGGCTGCCCTAACATATGAGTATTCCATAATCAATTATGCAAGTAAGAGAATGGAGAGGAAGTGTTTCAAACCATACCTGTAGGCCATGATTTCCATGGTTTTGACCTTGTTGCAGCTTCCCCATCTCTTTCATATGCTACTTCCAAATTAGATAAGGAAGAACAACTACCTATGGAATGCTCCTTTCGAAAATGAGGGAAAAACACTTCATCAAACTCTTGGTTTTTCCGAACCTGCAAAACATTCAATTGTGAATTTAGACAGCTAATCAAATCATATTTAAAATTTTCAAATAAAACCTTGATTTCAGCTCTTATATCTTCTGTTCTTGTAGTAAATTTGGAAGAGAAAGAAGAAACTTCTCTAGAATTCTTACCAGCCTTGAAAATTCCTCTTGAATACCTTGTGCACAATTCACAAACGTCATCATATGATAACTGAAAAACATCACCTTTTCCTATCAGATTTAAGAGTTCTAAACAGTCATCTTTGATTCCTTTAAGAAGGAGTGTTTTCAAGATCTCTTTTTCCAAATGCTTATGCTTTGATTTTTGGAGGTTGTATCGAAATCGCTCTACATAGTCCTCCAAGCTTTCATCTTCCCTTTGTGTCATACCGAAAATATCTTCATTGGATTTGCAATAGTCTTGGTACTTCTTCAAGAATATGTTCTTCATGTCCTCCCATGTTTGGATGCAGTTTCCACCTAGGCTCATGAACCATCAGAGAGCTTCTCCTTTTAAAGTAAGAAGAAACACTTTCAACCTTTGATCGTTAGTACAATAATCATATTCTCTACAAAGTATTTCAAACTCAAATAAGAATGTATCTGGATCTTCATTTGTCAAACCATGAAAATTTGGTAGAGACAATGGGGGAATTATGTGCATTTGTGTCACTCCTCCTAGATCTTTGATAGGGAATTCAAAAGTTGTAATGTCAGTCATTTCTTACCATAATAGAAGATGTTATTTAGGTGTTTCTTTAAGGATCCTCCTTCCAATGTTCCTGAAAATTGGTTAGTGAAATGGGTTGTGCTTACATCACCACTCTAGTGGAATTACAAGATTTTTTTCAAAAAAAGACTCTACCTCTAAAATTCAAAAAAAACGCAGCATTCATTCCTACCTTAAGCTTTCACTCAATTTTGCTGTGAAGCGGGCCAGTGAGCAAGTGTGTTTCTTGCTCGGTGCGCAGGTTCTTACCTTCCATCTTTCATACCCAATTCTTCCCAAGCAGAAAAAAATCAAATATGCATCACCCTTTCTAAATGGCATACACTCTCCCCGGCAACGGTGCCAAAATGTCGAGGCATAAAAAGGTATCTTTTTAACACCTATTTATCTCACATTAATTATCAATCTGGGAGCGACTTTTTATTTCAAGAGTGTACTCAGTCTGAGGCAGCAATTTATCCAAGAGTAATGCTGTGAAGATGTAGTACAGAATAACAAATGCAAAGGTAACAAATGCTTGTAAAGAAACCTACTTACAGTGACATGAATGGAAAGATTAAACTACTTCAATCTTGCAGAACATCGATCGGGGATGCACTAGCAGTAACTCTTTCCCTTATAAATCGATGGAAGATGACCAATCTGGGGACTTGGAAGTGAAAGCCTCTATCCTCTACAGTTGGAGATCTTAAAGCAATTGAAGAAAAATAAGATTCAATGAAAGCAACTTAAAAGAAACGCAATCTGAAAAGGAACAGTAGCACGTAACTACAACTCATCGGTTTGCTAATCAAAGCCTAAGAATAAGTAATGAACATAAATGGAACAGCAACGTGAAATGAATAGCAATTGCAAACTTCACTAATCTCAATACTTTAATCTATCGCCGGCCAATACTACAAATCAATCAATCACAAAGAATAATAACTTAGAGTCGAATACAGAACAGCAAGGCTTTCGTAATGATAGTAGAATAAATGAATAGAAAAGTAGATAGCAATGTAATTCATTAATGGATCTGTATTCAAAGAAATCAATTAACTCTGTAATCGAAATAAGCAGTAAACACACTTCACACAAGAGAAAATAAAGAAATAGAAATACAAACAACGACTCGCTCCACCAGGGCCGGGCCCTCAACCGCTGGTGAAAGCGCCGCTGGGCTACTGCAGAGCTTTAGAAATGGAACAAGAATGCCTCTTTGTATTAATGAAACACGAATAGCTTTTACATCAGTTGCTCTTTGCTCACAAGAGTCAAAGAATTATAATGTTACAAAGGAAATTCAATAATCATCTATTGTTCTCCATTCGCCCCAATACACAATACATGCTCTCCTTTTATAATCAGAAGGAGGAGAAATTAAATAGAAAATATAATCTCCCATAACAATATTGGATTGTTCTCAATCAACTTGATCAACGAGAAAATATATTTCCAACAATGTTTCAACAAGAGCAAGGAAAATTTGGCTTTGCAGCTGAGATTTGGAGGACGACCGCAAAAACAAATCTGAGAAAATCGTGCTCAAAGAACACTGTGTTTCTCTCAATACTGGCCGAATTTGGGCAAACCGTTCTTTTATGAAGTTAGTTGGGCCCGTTATGGAGAAAACCCATGTTCCAGAGTTTCCAGATTCTTCTTCATTTGCCCAGAATCTTAACCGCAAAATTGTCACTTCTTATTCCAGTGGATTTCTGAGTTGGAATATCTCATGATGATTTGGAAATCAAATCTGTAATTTAGGAAATATATTGGAGGCTAAAATGATAAATGATATTAATAAACCATCATTGATAAAATTATGCATAATAATAATCAATTTATTAAAAATAAAGGAGAAGAAATAATATTCATCTATAAGAGCATAAATCATTATAAGATGGATTTATATGATAAATTATAATAAATGATATGATAAACAAGAGTAAAAGTGGATGAAGTAAGTGATAAAAAGTGGTCGTATTCACGGCCCAACATCAACCATATGTAAACTTGGTCAACCATGGCTAATTTCAACCATAGTCAAACATGCTTATCCATAGACAAACCATATTACACATAGTAAGAAACAATAAAATATAACCTACATTGTTAACACAATAGTCAAACATCAAACATGGCCAATGAAGTTCAACAAAAGTTAACTATCATTAAATATGACCACCCTCAATCAATAATTTTGAACTATAGTTAAAAATGGTCAATTATTCTCAATCATAGTCAACTATTTTAAACCATATTTGGTAAAAATTAGCCATGGTAAACTATATTCAACCATATACAAACATTCTTACTCATTTTCAAACATGGTTAACCATGATCCACAATGAAAAACTATTGATAACCACATTTAAAATTGGTCAACTATGATAAGTTGAATATTAAGTATAAGAAACCTTGATTAACCAGAGTTAACTATAGTGAAACGTAGTGATCCCTGGTTAATTTTAACCAACCATGATCAACCATGATCAAGAAAATTATTCTATAATAGAGAATTATTAGCATAAGAAAACATAGTAAAATACGATCATCCATGGTTAAATAGAACTAAACATGGTCAATCATAATTAACCATGGTAAACCACAATCAAAGTTGGATAACCATGCGCAACATTATTAATATATCATAAAAAATCCTATAATACTCATATCGATATCTAAATTCACAAATCTACTAACCCTCTCCACACATGTTGTCCATCAACTAGTAGAACCACATAATTAAAAGTAATTGATATCCATTGATTAATACCATTATTGTTTCCATAAAACAATGAGAAGAATTACTGTAATTGCAAATAATATCTCTTGAGATTTCATAATTAAAAATTAAGGTACAACAATAGTTTTTCATGGGGCCAAATCTATTTATGCATTAAAAAATACAATTCAATTAATGAAAATTTAAAATTTTATCTACACTTACATAGTCAAATTCTAATGATGGTTTCCAAAACAAGTTCTAAAATTAGAAAATTTAGTCTTATTTGGAACTATTAATTACGAAATGAATAAAATAGGAACCATTAATTACAAAAATACAAAATAGTGCTAATCAATGTATATCACCACCTTTAATTTTTTTTGCAAAAGAAAAAAACTAACAAGTTTTCTATTCATAATTTTTTTTTTTATATAGTTATGATTGATTAGAAATCAAAACAAAAATTTGTAATAACATAGTTTTTACAATTTTTATCTATCATCCACATTACCTTAGATACTTGCTTCATGAAAAAGATGGTCCCAGAAACTCCTATATAAGATGTGCCACACGAGATATTAAAAAAGAAACTAAAATAAATATTTTACCTATCCTCTAATATCAACATTGAAAATAACAAGTATATGCTAATGACATATTCAAGAGATTGAGATACAACCCATGTTTTGTAAATAATCCTAAAAGTAAAAATTGAAATGCATTCCACCCATCTTATGTGAATGTCCCTGTTTTGATAGTGCGTTAGTTACAGTATTCTGTCCCCTGTAGATATGAGAAAATGTTATTTCTTTGAAGTCGTTCTTCAATTCCTTTATCTCGTGCATCTAGTTGCAAAGCAATGGAGGAGCAAAGATTGAGTATTAATTGATTTAATATATTGTTACTTTTGAGTCACTGAATATGAATAGTGTGTCAAGATAGATCCATCTAACAAAAAATAATAGACCCTAAATAGCAATAACTTTCACCTAGATGTTAGTGCCATTGTCACAGTTCTAGCTTATTTGTATTTTAAGATCTTTAGAAAGGACAAATTGAGCTCCACAACTGCATTCATTTAATTTTGTTGCTCCATCAAAGAACCCTGTAGGGAGGTTGTCCATGCATATCATGAATTTAGACTTTTTATCATGAAATTTGTGTAGAATAGGACCATATTCTTTAATATAAGCACAAATGTAAAAAATAGTTATGTCAATATCATAAGGAAAATTATCATGAATAAGGGAATTCTAGCAATGCCAAATTCCCCAGAAAATGAAAAATGGAATGGTCCTTTACTCCTTGCAAATTATCTGCCATAACATAATGCAACATTCAATTAAAGAATATTCCAACGAAACAACTAAAGATAAACATTTTAGGACCATAGTCCATATGGACCTAGCAATAGAGCAGATTATAAGTAAAAGAAAAGTCTCTTTATTTGAATAATTGCACAAATAACATCTATTTTTCCCATGAAAACCTATTTTAATTAATTTTCCCAGATAAATATCTCGTTCTTCCACACAAGCCAGTCAAATATATTTATTTTTAATGGCATATTCAATGACTAAATAAGATTAAACTAACACATCGATGAAGAGATTAGTAAAATTATTATATGAAAACTCTAGCAATTGAAGATAATCCTCCCACTTCCTATATTATGCATGACATGCATCCTTATATATATATATATATATATATATATATATATATATATAAATAATTTTATAATATTTTTTTTAAGATTTTAATTTAATTATCAATAACTATTAAAAAATATAAAAAATTAACATAATAATAATTATAAATCGAACATCAATATTTTCTCCAAAATAATTATGCTCTTTCTATGTTTATAATTAAATTGAATATCATATAGTTATGAGACTTTGTATTTTGATTGAGTGAATGGACCGAGTGAAATATCTAGATAGATTAATGTGATAAGAGACCTGAATATTGATATTAATGGAGTAAGAAATGAGATATCAGCACTTTCGTGTTATGATGAAGTAATCAAATATCATTGTCTTGGAAGTGAATTTCTGATTTATATGATTGGGAAGTGCACCCACTTCCACTTATGTGCTGTGTCTAATTTAAAATATTTTGCTAAGATTAAAATGACTTGTCACCTTTAAAATAGATAATAATAAAAAATACAACGACATGCATTTAGGCAAGTTGGTTTGCCACTTATGGAAATAAGTAATAAGTTTAAAATAACAACGCTCAATATCAATATATTTAAGTGTGTATTTAAGATAATAACAAACAATGTATTTATAAATGCGTAGGTTTATTATATAAATAAAATTGATTTCTTATAAAATATGTTAAATATGTGTGTTTTTTTAGGTTGTGGTCTACAAATCCAATGTGAATGTTAAATATGTGTTAATTCATATATATAATAAATATTTTTTATATTGATTAGCTTTCTATATATATAAATAATTGATTTCTTATAAAAATATGTTAAATATGTGTTAATTCATATATATAATTAATAGTTTTCATATTGATTAGCTTTTTGGGTATATATTATTTGGAAAAGTATGTTATATAAAAATTATAAGGTTTTAGTGTTATACGTGTCTACATTAGAAGTAGGTATAATGTATTAGAGGTAGGTATGGTGTATCTAATGGTCATAGTAGTACAATATATAATCCACTCAATGCTATGTCACTACATTTAGGGATTATAGTGGTAGTTGAGAGAATAGAAATAATCGTCAAAGTTAACTTAAGGTGGTGAGGGTTATAGTCTTTCATTCCCCTTTACTCGTCTCTAATGTCACTTCTAAGGCCTTCATTTTCTTTAAGACTTTTCTGGTGATATAACTTTTGTCACATTCTATGTTTAAGACACCAAGATATCACCCTAGGAAAACTTTATAATAGCACCACATCAAAATTTGTGTACATCTAACACATGAAAAATGGTGTGGTGACTAGCATTCATGTGTCACTTTATGGGTGTGCCTTGCTAGCACCAGGGTCACCTAGTCGTGTTATGTGATTTCCAAAGTTTCGACATATATTACTTTTATTTTTATTAACATGGGGTTATAATTTGAATTATTTGCGTTTTGACAAAGGAATTTCTTACCTTATCGATCATTTTTGGGTGCATCTACCTAAAATTTAGTATTTACTAATTATGTCCATGTACAAGTCTTTGAACCACTTCCCAAGATAGATATTATTTTAATAATATCGACATCTTATGCACAATGGTAGAACATTCCCTTTTTACCATTCCCCATTATATACTCCATAATGATAAGTCTATGACATGACCTTATTTTCTATTTATGTGAATGTGGAGAAAACCCTCACATATTTTATCTCTAAAACACTTAATTGTGCATTTATGCATCATTTAATTTGGAACCACATTTCAGCATCATTCAATCTTTACTTCATATACTTAGTAAACTTTCCAATAGTAGAATGTTATGTGAAGGTTTAAGGCTTGCTCGTCTTTTGCATTGACTTAGTATTTCACATTCCTTAAGCTTTAAACATAGTTTGGTTTTCAAAGTAGAGAAAATTTGCCACACATTCTTATAAACATTGATGTGAATATATTTCCCTCAACGAAGTAAGTAAATCATATTTATGTGAAAGGAGTAAGTAAATATTTACCTCTTAAGGAGTAAATTCAATGTAACAACACTCGTAAAAATCCATGTAATAAAGTTATTAAAGGTAAAATAAGACCTTGGTCATGGGACAAACATTCCATTCTGAATGTTGGGGAAAAACATAGTGATGGGGATCACTTGTAATATATTAATGGCTATGGAAATTGGCAAAGGAAATGACAAAGGCTTTGGAAAGGAAAAGTGAAATTTATTGCATTTTATTTATGAAATAATGAAAATAGGAGAAAATGAATGTGAAAGGTCACATGTCGCATGTGAGGAGGAAAATCAATGAAAATAATGCTAATTGGAGGAAATAGAGGCTTCATTTATAAAAAGGCTTCGAAGGATCAATTGGTATCTTTTTGTCAGTTCGGTTTTGGAGCTCTCATTTTATTCCCTCTCTCTCTCTCTCATACTCTTGGTCACTTTGATTTTTCTTAGAACACTCTTAGAGGAGTGTGGAATACTTGGGATGTGGGCTAAGAAGGAAAAGGATAAGCAAGAAATCATAAGAGGATATCAGGATTAACAACTATAATAGGTTTTGTTTCAAAGTATTGAGTTGCATGTATTATTTCCTTGCAAGTTTTGACATGCATGACATATTTGTTTGGTTTCTTGGTAATGATTTTTAATTGGCATGGAGGATTGTATATATTAATAATGGGTTTTCCTAGCCTTTCCATTTTTTGGATAGCCATGGTCTTGTGGGTTTCTTTATTTTTGTTTATCATTGGTTCTCATGTTCCATTAGTTATGGTTTGAGTTAGTAGTTCCTCAAGCCTTGGTTGGAAAATTTCTTTGGAGCCATGTTACAACTTGGGTTGAGTTACTAGTCCTGGAGCCTTGGTTGGAACACTCTAGATCCCTTTGTGGGTTTAGTTACAGGTCTTGGAGCCTTGGTTAGAAAAAATCTCTAGAGCTTGACAGCAGTTATGGGTTGAGTTAATAGTCCTGGAACCTTGGTTGGAATAAACAGTACAGATCCCTGGAAAACTTGGTTAGAGACGGATCTAGTGATGGTTAGTGATGTTCTAACATGAGGTGGAATCACTGGTTGAGGGTTAAGGTGGTTGGCCTCTAGAAGCCCTACTTTGGTTGTGCATGACATTTTTCATGAGATCCCACATTCATTCTTGGAATATGGGATGTGGGTGACTTGTTGAAAGAGATATTTGGTTCAACCTAGTCTATGGTTCGGTGGTACGTGGAATTCCTAGACCAAATTGAATTTTACAAAAAAAAAAAAAAAAAAGAATCTCTCCCCTTTTATTTGATGGGTAAATGTACTTGATATTATATGGTTGTTATGGTTGTTATATCTCTGCTAATTTTGTTGTTTATATGTTGGTTATGAGTATGATTTATGATAGTTATGATGTATGGATTTCATATTGTTTTGACTTAAAATTGAATGAAAAATGAATATATGACCTGGTAACTCTTGGATAAGTATGAGATCCCTATGCTCAAATTTTTTTTTTAAGACATGTAAATTGCATATTTGTGACATGTTTGGCGAAATTATTCTCGTGGATAGTAGGGGTTCAGTCAAGTCATTGATAAAATGTTTTCATTAGTACCTTTTTTTAGGGTTATGCATCATTTTTGGAAGTATCATGGATTTCTGGGAAGTCGCATAAGTCCTGGACTTAAAAAAGTAACACAAAATCTGAGGTCGTTGGTATAGGATTTCTTGAAAAATTCCATTGTCATTAGGATGGCCTTGTTATGGGAGTGACTAAAGGGTTCTAGTCATACTTTTGGATTGTTATGGGAGTGAATATGGTGTTTGTTTAGTAAAAGAAAACTACCTTCAATAGTTAAAAACTTGGAAAGGTTGGTTGGCCCTTGGAGTTTATGTAGGATGTGTGAATGGTAAGTTTGATTGTCTTCTATCGGTTCCACTTCCTTAATGTGACCTAATAGGTTGAATATCATCATAGTTTCCTATTTTCACATGTTTACACTAGTGGACTAGTCAGCTTGGGTAAATGTGGGAGGAGTGTGTTACAGAGTGGTATCAAAGCATGGTTCAACCCTCGGACTACATGGGTGGTGTGTTGGTCATGCATACATGTTGGTTGCATATGTTTTTTTTTATGCTTGTGGGTTATGTGCTTATGGTATATGCATGGTGTTGGTCATGGTTTAATTTGTGTTTCCATGTGAAATTTATGGTGTTGATGTTGGAGGTGTTTGTCATGAGTATATGTTGGTTATGCACTAGTTATGTGTGCCAGTTATTGTATGTATTTTGTATGCATGTGTGTCGTATATATGTTGTTATGAATCCATTGTGTCTAGTTAGTGTTATGGTTGTGGAACCATGCATGGTAACTTGATAATGGTTGAAATGATGATTATATGTTAAATTTATTATGTTTTTATATGTATTTTGATAATCTAGTTGGTCCTGTAGAAGATATATCCTCCACGAACTATACTAAGATACACTTATTGTTTATGATTCATTTTAGATGACATGATATACCTTGCAGGAAGAGAAGAAAAAAGATGGCTGGCAGAGTGGTAGACTATAGTTCATGATACTCTCCCTATGGATTAGATGAGAAGCGTGGTATTGAGAACTCTTCTAACTTAGCAAACCCATTGAGGAGATTGAAGAAAGAAATAAAGAGTTGCAAAGAATATAATTACAGAATCATGAAGGCACAAGAGAAACAAGCAGAATTAAATGTAGTAATTCTTCAAAGTTTCATAGAATTGTAGATACATGGACCACTTTAGATCATCCATGAATAAGAGGATAGGACTAATGGGGCATATGGTAGTAGATCTGATAGTGGAAACAACTCATATAGATATGACATGATCAGAGATGGCGGGTTCTTGGAAAATCTTGATAGGAGAGACAATGGACACATGTACTATTCTAGTTATGGTTCTGGTATGTAGCATGGTCATCATCATTATCATCCTTATAAGAGGAGTGATAAGGGATATTTTCCACATGAGTTCAAGGAAGAAAAACCACCTACATTTGATGGGGAAATGAAAAAATCACAAGATGTCGAAGCATGGTTTCTTTGGATGAAAAATTTCTTCAGATTGCATGATTACTCAGAGAACATGAAGGTCGGGATAACTACATTCAGTCTTAAAGGTGAAGAAAATATTTGGTGGGATGATGTAAATAATGTCAGGGAAATTTATGAAGAGGAGTTTACTTGGAATGAGTTCGAGAAATTATCCAAGAATATGTATCTATCAGAGAGATAGTGTGAGGATGGGGCAAAAGAATTATATGAACTAAAGATCGGATCTATGACTGATGAGGAGTACACTACCATATTTCTGGATTTTTTGAGAGGTGTGCATTACCTCAAGGAGGAGAAGGCCAAGAGTCAAACATTAATCAATGGGTTGCTGGTAGCATTCAAGGACATTATTGATTTTAATGAGCCTATATCGTCGGAGGAGGCCATCTGAAAGCTAAAGCATATGTTATGGGCAATCAAAGTGTAGATCTGAGACTAAAGAGGAATGTAAAGGTAGTGATAAGTGTGAAGGAAAATGGGATAAGAAGTGAACAAGGCCTCGGGATACAAATACCAAAGAAAATTTAGCACCACATAATATTTTAATGTATCAGATAAAGGATAAGGATTTTAGTCTGAGAAGGACAGGGGTTATGATAGAAAGTCGGTATGATATTGGTCTCGTGGAAAATATCATCATTAGAGAGCTTTTCCACAACATCAAGGTGGTAGAATGCATATTTACAGTGCTTAGGAGGTGTAGATAGTGGGGGATGTTGGAAAGGTTATTCCTTGGATCTATACAACGTTGGATAAATGGAAGGCATATCATCAAGAATCTATTATTAAAATGGACAGTAAGCTTTGTGATCAATTTGTTTCTATTTTTATTGTCCCTGGATGTAATTATAGTTATACTAATCCTAACTTGATAGATAATTTTGGTTTGAGTAAGGAAGTTCATGCAGAATGTTGGTTAGTGCAGTTGGATACAGCTACATAGAAGCGATTTCATCATTGGGTAAGGGATTGTGCATTTGAGTTGAAAGGTATGCCTATATCAACAAATTTCAAAGTATTTTCATTGGGTTCATATAGTGTGTTGCTGGTTATGGACTAGTTGTATATTCATATGACTAAGGTCGATTGTTAGGATAAGGCTATTGAGTGTTTGGATGACCATGGGGAACAAATAATCTTACGGGGTAAGAATAAGGCAACATACGTGAGAATGGTAACATCTATGTAGGCCAATTGTAGTCACAGGAAAGGGTGTGTGTTATTTGTAGTACATATTTCTAGTGATAAAGGTAAGGAAGCTGATGATGTAGAGGTATTGAGTAGGTACTCGGCTTTACAACTATTTCAGGATTTATTTCCCTCAAATATTTCAGAGTTACCGCCTCATAGGGAAGTGGAATTTTCTATTGAGTTGGTACAAGTGGTAGCACTGACATCGAAGGCACCATACAAGATGAGCATTCCATAGTTAGTGGAATTGGAGTTGCAGTCGAAGGAAATGATTGATAAGGGCTACATTAGGCCAAGTGTGTCACCGTGGTGTGAACCAATATTGTGTCTAAAGAAAATGATGGTACTCTTAGTCTATGCATTGATTACAATCCACTTAACAAGGTAACCATTAAGAATTGGTATCTGTTACTAAGGATCGATTGCTTGTTTGATTAGTTGAAGGGAGAAGAAGTGTTCTCAAAGATTGATTTGAGATCCAGATACCATCGGTTTTGCATAAAAGAAGAGGATATTTACAGGACATCTTTCCAGAAGAGGTATGTACATTATGAGTTTATTTTAGCTACATTTGGTTTGACTAATGTGGAAACTAATTTTATACGCTTGATGAATAGTGTGTTATGATATTATTTTGACACGTTTGTTATTGTATTCATTGATGTCATCTTGATATATTATAAGAATGCCGAAGAATAATTCGAACACTTAGCAAAAATATTGAGGTTGATAAGAAAGCATCAATTGTATGCTAAGCTCAGTAAATAAAGTTTCTTCCATACAGATGTACATTACCTAGGAAATTTTGTTTCCAAGGAAGGTATAGAAGTAGATCTGGAAAAGATAAAAGCTATCATGGTATGGAAATTTCCTAGAAATGTGGATGAGGAAAGGTACTCTATAGGGTTAGTAGGTTATTATAGGCGATTCCTGAGGAGATTCTCATGGATTACTTATCCTATTACGTTATTATGAAGAAAAGGTAAGAAATTTGAATGGGTAGAGGAATGTGTAATGGGTTTTGAACATTTGAATTAGTTGTTTAAAAAAGCTCTAGTGTTAAAGATTATAGATATGGATAACGCATTTTTGGTATTCACATATGCTTCCAAGATAGGACTTGGTGGAACTATAAGGCCGTAAGGATAGATAGTGTGTTATGAATCACAAAAAATGAATGAGAATGAGAAAAATTATCTAACACATGATCTTGAGTTGGCATCCATTATTTATGCATTCAAGATGTGGAGGCACTATCTTCTTGGTAGGAGGTTTGTAACGATGAGCGATCATGGTGGATTAATTTATTTATTTGACCAATCGAATTTGAATTCCAAGTAAGATAGATGGTTGGCCATGATCATTGAGTTTGACTTTGAGATACAGTACATCAAGGGAAAAGAGAATAGGGTTGCAGATGCTCTAAGTAGGAGGATATAGGTAAAACACATTGCAACTATGAGCTCTTATGGGAAAAATCTACAGGATCAGATCTTACAAGAAGTTGAGTAGGATTACAATTTTAGAGAGCTTAAGCACAAGTCACAACATAGTATAGGTATAGGTAGTGCTACAGGTACAGGTATAGGTACATGTAGTGGTACAAGTATATGTATAGTTGCAGGTGTAGGTAGAAGTCCAAAGGATGTGGACTATCATCTCTCAGTAGATCACTTGATTTGATTTAGGGACAAGATATATGTTCCACACAATAGTGAGATGAATAATATTATCCTGATATAGTTTCATGCGAAACCATTTTCAAGTCACCCAAGATATCAAAATACATTGACAATAGTGAGTAAGTTTTATCATTGGTTGAATTTGAAAAAGGGCATGGCATAATTTGTGGCTAGATGATTGGACTGTTAGTGGGAAAATGCAGAATGTAAAAATCCATGTGGATTACTATAGTTGATTCTGATTCTAGAGTGTAAGTGGGAGGTAATTTCCATAGATTTCATTACAGGTTTGATGAGGACATTTACATAGCATGATTCCATCATGGTTGTGGTAGATAGGTTTACTAAGATATCACACTTCATTCCATTGAAGACTGCATATTCATATAGTGGTGTGGAACATGTACTCATTAGATATGTTGTCAGATTACATGGTGTCCCGAAGAATATTGTGTCATACAAGGATGCTAAGTCCACTTCAATATTCTATAAAGAGTTATTTGAAATTCTGGGTACAGAGTTGGCCTTCAGCATAGCTTATCATCTGCAGATAGATGGACAGATAGAGAGGGTCAACAAGATTCTATTGGACATGTTGAGGATGTATGTGATGCATTAATGGTGAAAGTGGGAAGAGTACCTTCCATTGGTTGAGTTTTCTTATAATAATGGGTATCAAGAGTCTTTGATGATGATTCTGTTTCAGGAACTTTATGGGTGCAATTGTAATACTCCTATCAATTGGAGTGATTCAATTAACAGGGTATTGATTATACCAGACATGTTGGCATATATGGATCAATAAATGTAGGTAATCAAGAAGAATTTCAAATAAGCACACGATAGGAAAAAAAATTATGCAGATTGAAGCAAGTTGTTTAAAGAGTTTTAGGTTGTGGAACAAGTGTACTTGTGCATCAAGCCCAACAAGAGCTCCTTGAGGATTGGATCATGTGCCAAAATATCACCTCAGTTTTGTGGACCTTTCAAGATTATTGAAAGGATTGAACCAATAGCTTATCGACTTGCATTTCCTCTAATAGTGAATGGCCATTATTTTTTCCATGTGTCATTGCATAATAATTATGTTTAATATTTTGATCATGTGATTGACTGGTTTCTACTACAGGTAGAGCCAAAAGGAGAATTCCATCTGAAACCTGAATATATTTTACAGATAAATATGATCATGCTCTGGAACTGAGTAATCAAGCACCTTAAGGTGTAGTGGAAACACTTTGGGCCCAATGAAGCTTCATGAGAGATGGGAAATCAGATGGGGGCTACATATCCTTCTCTATTCATTGGTTGAGCGAATGTTTTTGGTATATGTTTTGATGTGATGTTTTAGGTATATGTACATACGTATATGGATGTAAATACCGCCATAAGGTATGTTATAAAGCTCCAATAAGCAGTATGGGTGTCATGTCAATATGGTTGTCATGTTATTATGTTTTCATATTGGTTTGGTTCTCATGACGTTGATCAATGTAAATACTGCAATAAGTTAATTTATAAAGCTCCATGGGAAGTATGTTTTGCTTTTAGTAGTATTATTTTTTGTAGGTGTCATTGAACACCGAGGACAATGCTCCCCCAAGGGGGAGGGTTCTGTAACAGCCGTGGTAAAAAATCCATCTAATCAAGTTAATAGAGGTAAAGTAAGACCTTGGTCATGGGACACATATTCCAATATAAATGTTGGGAAAAAACATAGAGATGGGAATCACTTGTGATTTCTTAACGGCTATGGAAATTGGCAAAGGAAATGGCAAAGGGTTTGGAAAGGAAAAGTGGCATTTATTAGCATTTTATTTATGAAATAATGGAAAATATGAGAAAAGGAAGGTGAAAGGTCACATGTTTCATGTGAGGAGGAAAATGAAGGAAAATAATGGAATTAAATAAAATAGAGGCCTCATTAATAAAAATTCTATTTAGGATGAGTTGGTAGCTTTTCTTCAGTTTAGTTTTGGAACTTTCATTCTATTCTCTCTCTTTGTTATACTCTTGGATACTTAGAGTTTTCTTGGAGGTAAAATGTACTTTATATTATGTGGTTTATATGGTTGTTATATATTTTCTATTTCTATTGTTTATATGTTGGTTATGAGTACAATTTATAACAACAATGATGTATGGCTCTCATTTCGTTTTGATTTGAAATTGAATGAAGAATTAATATATGACCTATTATATGATAATGTAACTAGTGTGATAAGCCATCATTCCTTCTTAGAGATTCTTAGATAAGTATGAGACCCTTATTCTTAGATATGTTGTTAAGACCTATAGATTGCATATTTTTGACATGTTTGACGAAATGTCTGTCATAGCTAGTAGGGATCCAGTCAAGTCATTGATAAAATGTTTGAATTGGTACCTTTGTTTCAAAATTATGTACATTTTCTATAAGTCTCATGGACTTCTCGTAGTGGCCTGAGTCTTGGCCCTAAAAAGGTGGCACAAAATATGGGATCCCTGGCATAGGAATACTTGAAAAAGTCGACATTTGCTGAGATGGCCTTATTGTGGGAGCGACTATAGGGTTCCAGTCACATTGATTCATTTTCATGTGAGTGGTTGTGTTTTTTTTTCATAAAAGACAAGTTTCCTTATCATTTACGCAGTTGGAAAGTTTTGTTGGCTCTTGGAGGTTTGGTAGGATGTGTGAATGGATAGTTTGATTATCTTCCTTAAGTTCCACTTTCTTAAGGTGATCTAGGAGGTTGAGTCTCATCATAGTGACCTCATCACATGTTTACCTTGGTGGACTAGTTAGCTTGGGTAAATTTGGGTGGAGGGTGTTACAGGTTGTACAAGATAATGGTTCAACCCTTGTACTAGATGGGCGGTGTGTTGGTCATGCATACATGTTAGTTTCATATGCGTTCCTTATTCTTGTGGGCTATGTGCTTGTGGTATATTCATGGTGTTGGTCATGGTTGCATTTTTGTCACCATGAGAAAGTGATGTTTTTGACGTTGGAGGTGTTTGTCATGAGTATATGTTAGTTACACACTGGTTATGTGTGTCAGTGATTGTATGTATTGTGCATGCATGAGTGTCATATATATTTGTTATGCATGAATTGTGCCTAGTTGGTGTTATGGTTGTGGAATTACGCATGGTAAGTCGATAATGGTTCAAATGATGATTATATGTTGACTTGATTATGTTTATATATGTATTTTTATAATGTGGTAGGTCTTGCATAGGATATATCCTCCCGGAACAATACTAAGGTACATTGGTTGTTTATTATTCAGTTTTTCTGACATGATATACCTTGCAAGAAGATATGAACATAGATGGCTAGTAGAGTGGTAGATCATAGTTCACAAGACTCTCCTTATGGATTAGATGAGAAGTGTGGTATCAGAAACTCTTCTAACTTCACAAACACATTGAGGAGCTTGAAGGAAGGAATAAGAAGTTGCAAATAAGATAATGACACAATCATGCATGCAAAAGAGAAACAAGCAAAAGTCAATGAAGTAATTATTCAGAGTTTGTCAGAATTACAGAGACATGGACGACTTCGTATCAGCCATGGACAAGAGGATAGGACTAATGGGGCATATGGTAGTAGATCTCATATTGGTCACAAGCCAAATAGAGATGACACCACGAGAGATGGCAAGTTTTTGGGCACTCAAAATAGGTGAGGAAATGGACACAAGAACTATTCTAGTTCTGGTTCGGAGAGTTATCATGGTCATCATCATTATAATCATTATAGGATGAGTGATAGGGTATATTTTTAGGATGAGTTCAAGAAATAAAAGACATGTGAAATTGATGGGAAAATTAATAAATCATAGGATGTCAAAGCATGGTTTCTTGGGATGAACAAGTTCTTCAGGTTTCATGATTACTTAATGAACATGAAGGCCAGAATAGCTAAATTCAATAAGGTAAAGTGAATATTTGGTGGGAATATGTAAATAGTTTCAGAGTTATGTATGAAGAGGAGTTGACTTGGAGTGAGTTTGAGAAACTATTAAGGAAGAAGTATATATTGGAGAGATAGTATGACGTGAGGGAGAAATAATTATTTGAGCTAAAGATGGGATGTATGACTGATGAGGAGTACACTAGAAGATTTATGGAGTTGTTGAGATATGTTCCTTACCTCAAAGAGGAGAAGGCCAAGATTCAAATATTCATCTGTGTGTTTTAGGTAGCATTCAAGGACTGGATTGAGTTTGATGAGCCTAGATCATCGGAGGAGGCCATTCGGAAGCTAAAGTGTTGTTATGATCAATTGAAGCGTAGATAGAGATTAAAAAATACTCGAAAGGTAATGATAAGAGTAAAGTGACATGAGATAAGAAGTGAAAAATTCCTTCGGATACAAATAACATAGAGAATGCGGTATGACATAAGAATTTTAATGCATGACACAAAGGACAAGGATTTCATTCTGTGCAGGGCAAGGGTGGTGATAGGAATCTAGTACGGTGTTGGAATTATGGTAGAGGTCATCGTCAGAGATATTTTCAACAACATTAGGGTGGTATACCAAATAGTTATAGTGCTTTGGAGGGGCAGATAGTGGAGGAGGTTGGACATAGTGTTCCTTGGATCTATGTAGCGTTGGATAGCAGGAAGAAAAATCACCTTAAATCTCTTATTGAATGGAAATTAATATTTTTGATGAAGTTGTTTCTATTTTTATTTAACCTAGATATAATTATAGTTATTTTATTCCTAACCTGGTGGAAAAGTGTGGTTTGTCTAAGGAATTTCATGTAGAATTTTGGTTACTGTAGTTTCCTTCACGTACAAAGAAGCAAGCTCACAATTGTGTAATAACTTGTGCATTTGAGTTGAATGGTATTCATACATCAACACATTTAAATGTATTTTCATTGGGATTATATAGTGTGTTGTTTGGTATGGACTAGTTGGATCTTCATAGGACCAAGGTGCATTTTTATGACAAGGCTATTCATTGTTTGGATGAAAATGGGGAACAAATAATCTTACAATGTAAGAAGAAGGCAACATCGGTAAGAATGGGGACATATATGTAGGCCAAGTGTAGTTGCAGGAAAGAGTGTGTGATATTTGCAGTGAATATTTCCAGTGATAAAGGTAAGGAAGTTGAGGATGTGGATGTATTGAGAAGGTACCCAATTTTACAACAGTTTCAAGATGTATTTGCCGTAGATATTTCAGAGTTACTGTCACATAGGGATGTGGATTTTTTTATTGAGTTGGTACCATGGGAAACACTACGATCGAAAGCACTATAAAGGTTTAGGACTCCATATTTAGTGGAATTAAAGTTTTAGTTTAAGGAAATTCTTGAAAAGGGGTACATTAGGCCAAGTGTTTCATCTTGGGGTGCACTAGTGTTGTGAAGAAAAGGATGGTACTGTGAGACTATGCATTGATTACAGGAAACTGAACACTGTAACCTTTAAGAACGGGTATCCATTATTGAGGATTGACGACTTGTTTGATTAGCTGAAGGGAGAAACAATGTTCTCGAATATTTATATGAGATTAGGATACATTAGCTATGCATCAAAGAGGAGGATATTCACAAGAAAACATTCCACACCAGGTATGGAAATTATGAGTTTTTTGTAGTTCTAATTTCTTTGACAATTGCTCCAGCCAGTTTTATGTGCTTGATGAATGATGTGTTGTGTCCCTATTTGGACAAGTTTTTTATTGTATTCATTGATGACATCTTGATATATTATAAGAATGAGGAAGAACACGTTGAAAAATTTGCAGGTGTTAGTGTCTGTCAGTCCTTTCAGTCACCAGTGATCAAATTATGCTCTTTCATATGATTGATAGGGTCATAGGGAAAATTTTATAGTTTCAAGGAGTTTTCAAATAAAAATTTGATCATTGGTTAGTCTACCTAGGTCATTACTACTCATTTTAATGGCATGGTCAATAAACATCATCATTGTCACGTCATTGTTCTTTGAAAGAGCGTCATGGTCATCTTCATTATCATTCAGGTTATCATTCCATGTAGTTTCATCATTATCTCATATTTTCCAAAGTCATGTAAATAGGTCATATCATCATCAAAGTCACCATTGAAAGGAGTAGTGATAGGGATAAGTGTTCAATAATGATATCTAAAGTGCATTTTAATCTTTATTAAGATGTAAATATATGTAATGACATTTCAAAGTCATTAGGGAAATTTTGAGGTTAAAAATAGGCCTCCTAAGGAAATTATAAAATAATATTTGATTACATAATCAAATTTTAGAGGGAAAAAAGAAAAAACTACTTTTTCAACTGATATTTTAAATTTATCTCCCTATGGGTTTACTCAAATTTTGAGTGGGAACACTCGTAGGATGCATAATTTGATTCCTCATCCAAGGAGTACCCATATTGTATACTTTCGATGGACCGTGCTATATGAAAAATGAGAAAAACATGAAAAACATGATTGAAATCACGTTTTTTCATGTATTTATCATTTTTTGTATAGTAGGGTTCATCGAAAGTATGCAACATGGGTATTCCTTGGATGAGGAATTAAATTTTTCATCCAACGAGTACTCCTTCTCGTAATTTGAGTAAAACCTTAGGGAGATAAGTTGAAAATACAAGTTGAAAAAGTAGTTTTATTACTTTATTATTTTATAATATTTTTGCTTTTTAACTAAAAAATGGTGAATCATCCCCCATGGTTGACATCATCATATTGAATCCTATTTGTTCTTATAAATTTTATTTTGGTTATACTTTTTTCTTAAGAAGCCCATTTTAGACCTCAAAAATTCTCTAATGTGTAGTACACAAGAAACTAAGTCATTTTGTGAAAAGACAAGGTGGGGCCACATCACCACCAAAGAGAAAAAGTGACTTCTCACCATTTTAATACCAAAAACAAATGTCATTTTCTCATTCTACCCTCATGAGACATCATTCTATCAGCAAGGAGCTTTCCACCCTTTGAAAATCAATTTCTTTCCTTGGAAATCTGAATTCTCTTGCTACAATACGCTTTTCTCTTGTTGTGTTTTGCTTTTCTCAGTTTTGCTGTGTTTTTATTTAGGAAGAGAATTATCTCTTCTCCAAAGGATTATTCATTAGCTACAAGTAAGTGTGTCCCTCATCTACCTCTCTTTCACTTCATTTCATGTTTGGCGGCTTAGAAATCACCCTCTCCTAGGGTTTGTTGTATTTTTGGTCAAAAAAGTGTGTTTTGTCAATTTGCTGAGAAAAAACCTGAAATTTATGCTCATACACCCTCCCTCACCTTCCATACACCTTCCTTGACACTTCCCCTCATCCCTTACCCTCATTTTAATAATTTCCCTACAAACCCTAGACTACACTACACTTTCCTAGGCTAGGACTATCTTTTTCACTTTTAAACCCCTTCCCCTCGCTCATTTCCTAAAATTACACTTCCCTACACTCCCTAAAATATATTCATACCCCCCTAAAGTTTCGAAAGAATTTATACACCCTAAAACCCATTCATTCCCCTCCATTCCTAAAACTTCCCAAAATCCCCTCTTTTCCTAAAAAAAAAAACCCTAATTTCCCTTTCTAGTGAGTTAGGGTTTCACATGGATTCAGAGATCACTGAATAGAGGTGGAATAAAGGAGGTCAAATCATCAGATATGAACCCACTAAGGTAAAGTATATCATGGCTTCACCATTTATGAAGAAGTCATTCCAAGATGTAGGTTGCCTTTCTTTTTTCCAAAAGATTAAAGAACTTGGTTTTAGTGATAAAATTGCAAGCACATTTTCTACTAGTCTAAGGAGGGATAAGGAAACCATTGCAAGGGTTTTGTTTAATATTTCAGCAAAGGAAATTTCCATATCTAATGGGATCCCAAATAATGGATAGCTTTGGTTCAAAAGAAGGGACCTAGATATTGAAAATTACAAGATGTTTTTGAAGCCTCCTTACAAAGCTACTCCAAAACACGTTTTTCCTTTCAGACACTTCCTTGACAAGCACTCCCCTCTCATGATGGTGATCATGAAATATTTCACATGTGAGGATATTTTTTCAAGGATATATTAGTACCATGTTAGATTACTGATGCATTTCACAGGTGTAAAAGCTCTTAACCTACCTCACTACCTCTAAAGAAGCTTGCTCAAAATGGCAGAAAAATTACATAGCAGAAGGAAAGATAATCAAGCAAGCTTGTTCCATCATGGCTTGGTGAAAATAATTTTTTTTCATCATCTTACACTGGTCAACTTGTCTAGGGAAGGATTTATGCATTCAACTACACTTTTTCCTACTCCAATTCCATTAACTAGTTAGTCTATACCATTGACTTTACCAAGACAACAAGAAGTGGGTTCCACAAGAAAATTTGCAACAAGAAAACCTAGGGATAAGGTGAATAAAACATATACTATATGAAAGAGGCTGATGTTTTCTCCTAGCAGTGTGGAAATGGCTCATCCCACAATAGTCGAAAAAGAGACATCAACACATCAGCATGAGGAAGAACAAGTGCATTTTCACACTCACATAAGAGACATAGATATGCATGATGATGAAAAATCAATAGAGCATATTATCAAAGAAAAGGAAGTTGAGATCAGGGAGCTAAATGAAAAATTATGAAAGGAAAACTTCATGATCACATTTCTTTAACATGAGAACTGGCAGCTCCAAGTAAAATGACTTTTTCTTAGCAAACAGAAGGAATATTTGGAGAAGGATAGTGGCAAAGGTAAGTCAGTGATTAATGTTGATGGCCTTGAGGATTAGGAAAATAAAACCAAAACATGGAGGCCAAGAAAAATATGTCTCAAGAGGCAGTAAGAGCAAGAAACTGAACCATCTCAATCACTAGGTCAAGAGGACTTTGATGACTTGATTGCAGCATAAATTGAGCAAGATAAGGAATTTTGGCTTGACAAGGGGAATTTTCACTTAGAGAATCTTCTTGAGAAGGGTAACATGAACAATAAGCTTGAAAGGCACATGGCCATGCACTATTTTACTAGAAACATGATTTCTCAAATCAAGATCAGGCATTTGAAGAAGAAATTGAGAAAAAACCCTAATTAGGCAAAAGAAGAAGGAAGAACTTGATTTGTTGGTTAACCCCTCTCTCATTGCCTAACACGTCATCTTCCAACTCCAAGGGGCAAGTTTGGACAAGTTTTGAAGAATTTTTTTTTTTTTTTTTTGAAATTTTATGGTTTTTGGCTAAAACAGAAAATTGCACACAACCGAAGTGTAGCACCTTGGTGCTACGCTTTTCCCTTAGAGCTCCAAATCACCTAAACTCTACATCAATGGATATATTATGACCTGCATATCTTAGCTATAAGTATTTTTTTCCATGTCAGCATTCTGGTTGGGATAAAAGTGTAAAAAACATGCTAAAAAACCACTTTCTTCTACCTTTTTCACCGAGGCACTGTGCTTTTGGACTAACCTTAGAATAATGCATTTTTCTCAGCCTTTGAGAGGCCATTTTACTTACTTAAGGACTATATTGATAACTAGACGTGCTAATATCTCTAATGGTACCTTTATATAAACATTTGGGGAATAGGCAGGCTATCCAAAGTGCCTTGCAAGTTGGCACTATGCTTTTCCCTCATGGCATTGCACTTTTCCATGTAGGTCAAATTTTTGAGTTTTTTCAGTCAAACTCGATTCCCAATCATGTAATTTGTATTTTTTTTGAGTTTACATGATATAGATGAATTTCATTAGGCTTGTAAATGTTATTTTTATGTAATTATGAAGGTAATTTATGATGGATAGGTCAATCAAAGGATAAAAGAAGAGTTTGTTTTAACCTCCCTAGTCTTAGGTTTTGATTGGAGATATTTGTGTAAATTGTTCCTATATTGAGGGATTTGACCCCTCAAAGAGGGAAGGATTATTTTGCTCTATATGTATCTATTTTTCAGTCAGATTCAAGGTTGGAAATCAGAGAGTAAGATGCTTGGAGCTTTGTGTACAATTTATATTTGGAGAAATACAAGGCCAGTTGCAGCAATTATATAGGGATTCATGTGGTATGATTTTGTGGCAATTTTTTTCTTCTATAATTCACTTTTATGAATGATTAGTTGATATTCAGTCCATATCTATGGTTTTAGTGATATTCCTATAATATGTTAAACATAATTCTTTAAGTTTATGCTATGTTTTAATAGGAATTTCATGTTTCTGTTATTCATCTTCTGATAAATGAATTCATGCTTGTCATGCTCATTTTTAACCTTTTCTATTCCACCCTAAACTACAATTGACAACCTCAAAGTGTCACTGAACATACCTGCCATGCCCCTTTGTATCCCTGCAACTGAAATCTTTTAGATCTGACCTAGTTTCCTTGACCTCTCCTCCTAATCTAGCAAATACCCTAAATTTCAAAACCCTAGAGATCAAACCTAGCCTAATATCCTTTTACCTTATTCAGTCGTATTTTGGTTGTAATATCACAAATAGAGCCCTCTCCGATTTTGTAAGGCTAGCTACCAAATCCTAAGTGGTTTGAGGGTACCTGCGTTAGTTTCCATTCTGAGCCTTCGGACACTATGGAGGATAAAAGATGACATGGGAGAGGTCCAAGGACTGGAAGCCACATAAAAAAAGGTACCATATAATGGCTGATAATGAGGGACATACAAGCCACCATATAAATGATTTTTTGGTGATGTCGTGAACATATATGAGGAAGAAACACTTGATGTCTCAACCATATTGGTGTACAAGGTTTGGGAGTTCGAATCAGCTCTAGTCATGGTTGAAAATCCCAATGAATATTTCCACAAGAGATACATGGATAGGCCTAAAGAATCAGGTAAAGGAGATTATGTCAGAGTTTGAAGAGGTGGAAAAGGCTCGATTTGGTAAAAATGACTTCCTTACCAATGAACAGGAGTAGAAGGATGAGGCTCTTCTTGAGGGTTCTCTTCAATTCTCAAAAGTCCGTATGGAAGAGGTTCTATGTCAGGTCTAAGATATATTGGTTCTGTATCAGAAAAATGAAGAGAAGAGGAAGGTCTTGAAGAATTAGGTGAATATGGTTGAGGGTCCTTAAGTTCAATAACCTCAAGAAACAAAGTTTCTGGCTCGGGAAGGTCAAGTTCAATGACTTCAAGTAACAAGATTTCAGTGACTTTTGTTTCAATTGTGTCATTTTTACCAGCAATATTACATGTAATATTGGGTTCAAAACTCAAAGGGACAAATGATTCTAGAGGATCAGTATCAAGAGGAGGGTCAGAAGTAGTGCCTGAAGTTCTTGATTTGGTAGTTTGTGTTTTCTTATGTTTTTTATGTTAGCTAGGAGTAACCTCTCGAGGAAGAGGAGGCTTATTTTGCATTCTATGTGAATGACAGGAAAGGGGTATTTTTCTTCCATGTTGGATAATAAATTTTATTAACACAGAAATAAATAAATAAAAAATAGGGTAATATAGGCATAAATGATTACCAAGAAACCATGAGCTGCAATATACATATTAGCGAACCAAGTACTTAACATACGACAAAAAATCTCCCTAAATTTTGTGTTTAGTGTATCATGATATTCAAGGTGGTAGACTCGTTTACCTATGGATGGATAAAAACCTATAGGGAACTCCCAAAACATACTCGACGGTACGTGAGAGTGTAGCTTGTAGTAGTGTTTTCTAATGCGTAACCATTCGATGAGATTGTTCCAATATAATTTTCATGTGTGGAGCATCATTCTATATATCTCAACGTACATGGATAACGATTCTATAAACTTACATACGTGAAACGAGATTTCACCCCTGAGGTTCAACGCAGGAAAAAAATGATAGCTCCTATGTTTAATGGCGTTGGAACACATGTCTAGCATAGACCTCTAAAGGTTTGTGTTAATGTTACAAATTCTCCTTAGGTTGATTCAATAATTTTTACTTTTTATTAGTGCTTAAGTTATAATTTTACAGCTCACTGCGAATGTCACAGGAATAACATAAAATGAAAATCTAAAATTAGAAGGTATATTTTTTTTCTCTTTCAATGAAAATATAGCTAAGGAAGGGAAGAAACAATCAATATGCAACACACAATATGTAGTAAACAAGATGCAATATGAAATTTCCATTTATATTCAATTGTTCCTATATTAATGCATATAAGAAACCATAAATATGAATGCACAATTTTCCTTTTCACCACACTTAAATTTTGAGAATGAAGAAAACTAAAATGAAAATTTTCAATTACTCATTCAATTACACTTTTAAAAAAGAGGAATCAAACAAAAATTCATCCAAGTGATCAAAAATCGAACAAAATCAGTTTGCAAATGACCAAATGATAGCAACAAAGAAAAATCAAAGCGAATTATTATCAAACGCAAACAAAAAAAAATGCAAAGAAAATGGAGTTTTTGGGGAGACCACAAGGCACTCAAGACTCAGGGAAGTTTATCTCAAAGAAAGGTGAGAAATAAGTGCTAAAAAAAGGAAAACTTTGTGCAAAAATATGGGCCAACGCTGGTGCAAATAAGGCACCAATGCTTTGCAACGCTGGGATATAGTGGGCCTGAGTGAGGTGTAACTCTCTATCAGAGTCACTGGGGGAGTGATGGTCCTGGGAAAGAGAATTTTGGCACAAGAATCACAAAAACATTGAATGAAACCACTTCCTAGGTATGTTTTTGGTTGGATGATACAACAAAGGTTTTCCAAGGAGGTAATCAAACATAATGGAAAAGGAAAACCATAAAGGTAATACTTTGTTCCCCATCAGAGCCATCAATTTGTTATACGGGATTTACGATTGTGGAAAAAACTATCTCCCTTAGGTTTGATGTTAAACCTACAACAACAGAGAGACAAGGAACACAATGATTTTCCTTAAAGTAAATAGATGATGGAGTGAGGCCTACCTAAAAATTGTCACAAACTTTGCTGCTTGTTCAGCTTGGAAGCTCCAATTCTAGCTTTGATTTCTAAACTTAGAACCTCCACAGTTAGATAACACAAGCCAAGAAACCACGAGATTTATGTAGTATCATAAAATATTCTATTCAACAGATCAACATGGTATTTAAATATATGAATCAACATCACATATAGGAAAATAGATAATTCTTTGCATTAACATAAATATAAGGAGATTAAAACCATAAATAGTAGTGGATGTTGTATAAGTATCCTCCAAGATATTAACTTGTCCTTTCCTTGTCATAATATGCACCTCCAGTCACCTTAATGCATGAGATAATAACCACTCACTACAAAAACATAAGAGTCTAGTTTATCCAAAGCCAACTATTCACTTATTCTTCATTCTAATCTTTGCATAGCCAATATGGTAAATATAGAGGAGAGAGGGGTAAGTTAGGAGTTCCTATACAATTACCATTCCAAGGTTTTATATCCACCTTTTATGGAGGGATAGGATCAAAGGACAAGTGGTGAAAACTCTAAAGCCAAGTAGGATATTATCTGAATGTTTAATCCAAGGTAAGTAGTTGAAATAACTTCTCAAAACTACTAGAAAGTCAAGCTTCTAGAATCCCAATCATTCTTCGGTATTTCTAGAACCAACGCATGGAAAAAGTGGAGAAACCTACTTCTTACCAACACTAGCCACGGTAGAGAAACATGTAAGTGTTCACACCCTAGTAGGATTACAAGGAGTGTTGGTCCTAAAACTGGCTCAAATGATGCAGTTTAGGGTTGAAATTCTTGGCGATGAAAGGTACATGCTTAAGGATTTGTGCATGATGATGACAAGGGGGAATATGATGTTGAATGACCCCATTAGGAGACTCACTGATCGAATGTGAAAAAATGGCTTATAAAAGGGTTCATCCTTCTTTTAGGTTGTCTAACTAGTTTGGGAATTTCCTGGATATAAATACGATGCATACAAGTTTTAAGATCAATCTCTTTCATATCAATATACTCCCATGCATATAAAAAAAAAAAATCTGGAGCATCCTTATCAATTTATTATTTTGAAATTCTTTGAAGTTATTTTTAATATTCAATGTTTTTTGTGGAAATATTTCTACTTGAGAATTGTAAAACTTTTCCATAGAATGTAAAGCCATATGGTAAGATGATAAATATTCAATATTTCATTGTTCCTGAAATTTTTTATCTTGCTTATAGTATGGATTATTATTTATTAAGTTTATCAATTTATCTTCCTCATCTAATTATGAAAGACTAAATACTAATTTCATATCATCAAATTCTTCATTATCATCATCTATCCAAATTTCACTTTCTACTTCATCTATTTCTTTTGCAAGTGGATACAATGTGAATTTATTAGTGAAGTTTCCATAATAAGTAAACATGTCACCATATTTACAACGTATAAATGAATCATCTGTAGCTACCCTGGGTCTATTAAGGATAAAAAATGGCCTCCTAAATTATTCTTGGGAGTTAAAATTATGAAATCTACAGGATATTCCCAAGAATATGGAGGAACGGACACATATTTTAATACACCATCTGGTTTGATAACAGATATAGCTACGAATTGTAATAATGTAGGATTATATTGAATATTAGGCTCTATTGTTTGTATACGCATAATGTTGGTGGTTTATCGTAGATCAATCAAAGTGTTTGGAATATCAATACCATTGACATGATTTTTTATAATAGGGATACCTTGATCTAGATATTTTTGGACAGTTGGTTTCCACGTCATAATATCATGAATTTTCCATACCAATTGGATCTTTTTAACATCTTTTGTTTTTTCTTCTCGGTTTTCTAATTCATAATTCCTTAATAATTTTTCCAAATATTGGTATTTCCATTATAGCTTCAAGTAAAGGATTTTTTATGAAAATATTTCAAGTTTCTCTAGCATATCATAATATGGAAAAAATATTTTCCTTTCTATTTCTTTGTCAATTTTGAGAATTTCAAGAAAAGGTGGATCCTGTAAGGAAATAGAAGGTTTTTCCACTAGAGTAACTATAGGAGATTTTTTTATTTTCTCATCCTTTCATTGTACATGACCAACTTCCTTTAGAGGAGTATTTTCTTGATCAAGATTAACATGTTTTTCATGAGCCTCATTCTCTTTAAATTTTTGAATGGAAACTGTTGGTGACTTCTTTTGAAAAACCCTACCATATATAAGTTAAACATCATTTAGACCTAATCGGTTTATCATACAAGCTTCAGATTTTTCACCTTCAACGTTATAAATAACTTGTTCATTTTTCTTATTTGGATTTGGGAATGGTTGCACAGGTAGTTGATTGGATTTTTGAGAAAATTTTAATAAAATTTGTTGAATAGGATAATACTGTGGTGGAAAAGAAGAATAATGTTGTTGGAATTGAGGATATTAAGGATACTGAGGATTTTTTCCATAAGGATTTTACCAACATTGTGCCCAAGATGGATTTTTAGATTATGGGGGCAAAATTTCCAAGGCATGGGTGCAGTCAAGTTATTCTATGGTTGTGTACATGATTGGGTATTGAAACCTTGAGTCATATTTGGTTTTTGATTTTTCCATGGATTTTAGCAATGAAACAAAGTGATTCATCTTTGCTTGTTCCAACCTCATCTTGACAAAAAAATTGAAGACTAGGTATTGAGGGGCATTCCTTTGTATTTGATTTTCATGACATATGACACAAATTTATATACTATCAATGTGGGATTCTCTCAAGGTATGATTTTTCCTACACCAGGAACAAAAAATAGATAATGCAACATTCTCATTTTTTTGTCTATTTTGTATCTTAAGAGTATCTAGTCACTACAAGGAAAATACCCTCTAGCGGAGGTTATAAAGGAGGTTTTTGGTGTTATAAAATTGGTCAAAATTGTAAAAAAAAAAATTTCTACAACATCCGTTTATGGTTACAGAGGTTTTGGTGGAGCTTTTAACAGAAATTCAACACAACTAAAAAAATGGGTGGTCGGAGGTTATTACAGAAGTTTTTTTTCATCGGTGCGCTACTCTGGCTTTAACGCATTGGTGCGTACATGTAGAACGTGCCCCGGGGTGGTCGAAGGAGAATGAATCGGGCTATTAAGGTATAAAACCGCACCCGGCATAGTGTTGGTGATACAACGCACGAGGCCGTTCTAATTGGTCTTGGTATTTGTGCGATGTCCATAGGTCGTATCAACGCATGGGTGCATAGATGTATATAAATGCACTAGTGCACAGTATCAAACCAATGGACCGAGATTTATAATTGGTATCAGTATTCGTTTGGTGCCTATAGGTCGTACAAATGCACCGGTGCTTATAGACACATAAATTCCCCAGTGCGTAGTATCACACAAACGCACCCAGATTTATAATTGGTATTAGTATTTGTGTGGTGCTCATAGGTCGTAAAATGGCACCAGTGCATATAAACACATAAACTCACCAGGGAACCATACCACACAAACGCACCGATATTTTTAATTGGTCTTGGTATTTGTGCAGTTCCCATATGTCGTAGAAACACATCGGTGCACTTCAGACTATAAATGCACCAGTGTACAGTAATTGACTGCACCGGTTTTCATTTTGTATTTTTTAGAAACATCGATCTATGACAGTGCAATTATTATGATTGTTTTAAATTCATTATTCATCAAAAGTCGACACATCTTATAACAATATTCATATTAATTAAATTTTTATTAATGCATTTGAATGTGATGTTTGGATTAATTTGTTATATTATATCAAAATTATTGTGGTTTTTTAAAATTCATTATTCATCAAAAGTCGAAACATATATATCTTATAAAAATATTCATATGAATTAAATTTTATTACTGCATTTGAGAACGACAATGGAGAACGCAATAGCGACAATGGAGAACACAATATAATAAATTAAAACAGATTTTATTATATATATATAGGAATAAGACAGTCTTTTCCATACAAAATGGGATAGTTATTGGTATCTGTTAGTCTTTAAATCAAGCAAAATTTTTGATTTCATAGACATATTTCAAAAAATAAAACGCCTTTCTTTGATATCCAAACATAGTTATCATCATTCTTCGCTTGAATTGTTGTCACTGCTAGAGCTACTTCCATGACTTGGGTTATTTTCAGGAATGTTTTGTTCATGGTGTTGATTGTTTTCTTCTTCTTCACCTTCCATATACGAACATAAAAATCAACTGAAATGAGTGTATATACATTGGTGAGAATAATGAAAACCGAAATATTAAATAATATACATCAATGTAAATAGAAAATCAAAATGACATACCATAGCAACAATTGACTCATAAACTACACACATTCTTTCAAAATCATGTACCATGCCATCTTTCAAAATTTCATCTGTTGGTGTAGTTCCATACTATGTTTCCTGCAAGTTTTATAGCCCATAATAGATCATATATTTAATATAAAAGATTTTTTTTTCTATTAATTATAGATGGAGCTAAGTAAAACAAGATCGATAGATGCTTACAAATTCCACAATCAATTTTTGATATGCCAACATATACTCACAACCCATATTTAACC
The DNA here is from genome assembly GCA_034641835.2 of Pinus albicaulis. Lineage (NCBI taxonomy): Eukaryota > Viridiplantae > Streptophyta > Pinopsida > Pinales > Pinaceae > Pinus > Pinus albicaulis. Next base: position 1,219,614,208 of record CM076580.1, read on the forward strand.
CAATTTCAATCATCGTCTGATCGTTTTTCTTTGTATGTTAGCACCTGTTTGAAGACATTCATTGATTTCTATAAAACAACTTAAAAAATAAAAAAATGAAATCTAGTTAAGTTGTTATAAAGAAGTAACAATTGCTCACAAACTTAGATATCAACCCTTTTCTTCCCATGTTTTATGTGCTGAATGGGTTCCATTTTCTTTTCTTTTCTATAAGAGAGTTCTTGAAAATTAATATTTAATGCTAAATTGTTTATTTATTGTACCTAATGACCAAAAAATTCAATGATTACATATTACATTTGAATCACGTTGTTGTTGAGATAGCTCCTCCTGCGATGCAATTTTGTCCATTTCTTTGACCATCTCCTTGTACACCTTTTTGGGCATTCCTACTGGCATATTTCTAATATAAGCTCATTCATCTTTTGAGATTTTCATAATTTTCCTGAAAATGTAACATGACAATAAAATATTTAATTTTTATATTGATATATGAAAAGTAAATATAAAAAAGTGATATTTTTAAATAATTCTAGACAAACATTTAAAGGAATATTACTTTTTCATTCCTTCTTTTTTGTTGTTGTACATTTTTGCTATTAAAAGTCTGACATGTCTCATTGACCAATTCTCTGGAAAATTTTCCTGTAGTTTAGATAAAATTTGGTTCTTGGAATCATTGGATTGATTTTTGTATTGTAAGTGGAAAGAACGTCTATACATTCATTCCACTAGATCCCTCAAACTTTTGTAAAAGTTATTCCCCCTTTCATTAACCTCCGGCACCACTCGAGATGAGCTAATGAGAAATTCATTTTCATTTTCATGTTCTATTTTTTTATTTTCTTAGAATAACATTCCTTTTCTGAGTTGTTGGTCCTTCTAGAACATTAAACATATGTGAATTAATAAACTGTTTGACAAATGTTATATAATAATTTTAAGTATATTATTAATGATAATTAAAAAAAGAAACTCATATTGGATCGATAGTATATTTTCATTCACCTCATTCATCCTTTTGCAATTTTCCCTTCAAGCTTTTATGCTCTTCTGGTCCTAGATCAGAGATAATCTTATCGAGCTTTGTCATTTTGTGGCTCTGCATGATACACAATAAATAATACATATTAGTTAAACTTACATATAGTTCAAAAATAATATTTTTTATAAAGAATTTACAAAGAACTTTCCTTTTTTTCTTTTCTTGATGTGTTATCACTATTTTTGTTACTTGATCTCTTGTCAGTCATTTCTTTATCAATCTGAAACCTGTACCATACCATTCATTAATATATTTATAAATAAATTGTCAAATTTTCAGGTAAAAATAAATCTCAAGAATCTGGTGCTCCTTTCATGATGTACGCACCACCGTTGGTGCGTGGGGGTATTAAAAACGCACCGCAAAACTAGTATAATAGAGCGTACAGTGCATGGGGGTATTATAAACACACCACACAAATAGTGTAATAGATTGTATAGTGCTATCCTCATAACATGGAGCACTGGTGGCCTATTTCAGATATGGCACACTGATTTAAAAAAACTATTTTCAAACCTTTTATTACATAGTACTTGCATGGTGCGCTAGGTTAAGCAAGGCGCACTAATAAAAAAAAATCTATTTTTTCTGAAAAATCACGTAATGGCTAAATGGATTGAGATCCGACTATGAAAGTCGTCTTGTGGGTTGGATGTCAATCTAAAATGAAAAGCCGTAATTCTGAAATCATAGAAACAAGGAGAAGAAAGGGAAAAAAAAAAAAAAAAATGAAGGGTTTAGGGTAAAAATGGATAAAACTGTAGAAAAAGTAAAAAAAACTATAGAAAAAGTAAAAAAATAATCAAATTTAATCACGAGATGGTTTGAAATTATATGATACAGGGTTTGAATCACTAGAGGTTTGGTTTCTGATTTTCTAAATACTTCTGTTCGAACATATTTCGTTGCTTCACAGTGCTTCCATGCTCTCTTGCTCCAAGTATGTCTCCTGCAAATCTCTGGCTAATAATTTTAGCAAAAATACTGAAATAATGAAAAGTGTTTAGTATTTAAAGAATTATTTTATGAAATTAGATTTTTGAAAATATTTTGCTGCCCATTTTTCAATTTGCCGCTTTTTTTTCACTTAAATAAAATAGAGTTGCGTTTTTTTTATTTGCGTTTATTCGTCATTAGTGCATCACTTAGCACTTCACCGGTGTGCAGTAACTAAAACATATCGGTGCAGTTATATTTACAGTAGCACCGATTTATGGTTAAGGCAGTGAAATTACTTTGAGGTGTGTACACCAAAATTTAGTGAACTCCAACCATAGAAATTGAGAATTAGAATTTTGTTTATTCTTGAGAATTAGAATTAGAATTAGAATTGAGAATTGGAATTGGATAAATTCTTGATGGAAATAACTATTCTTCCAATGCATTTTGTTTATTGCTGGAGGTCCCCACTGATTATGTGGAGAGAATGAAATGTGGGGTGTGTGAAGATGCAATACTACAGGGCCCAAGTGGACAATTGTGGCATGTGAACCTGTGTTATGGTAAGACGAGGGAAGTTTTCACAAATGGTTGGGAATGTTTTATTTTTGAGTAGTTTATTGAAGTTGGAGATATTTTAGTTTTTAGACATGTTGGAAATGTACATTTTGCTGTGAAAATATTTGGGCCATTTCTTTTCAAAACTACACCTCTTCTTTCATAAAAAGAAACTTGAACCTTTCCATAACCTGCAACAAGAAAATGTGCCCCATGATCTGCTTGCTGACCCATGATCTGCTTTGTCCGTCTTTCTATTTGAATCACTTATGTTCTCTGCTATAAAATTCTCAGTTGAAATTCGAATTCTTGTCTTTTCAAACCCTCATCTCCTTAGAAAAATTCTTGCCCGCGATTCGAACCCTCCGCTACTCCAATATTGCACTTTACAGAATAACCTTGTTTTGGTGCGCTGGGTTTTATAGGCGCATTGGTGCGGTTTGTAAGATCAAGCTTTATGTTTTGGCACAGTGTTTTATGATGCACCGGTGCGGAAGAGTTGTGAAGCACTGGTGCATTGTAGTACTAAGACACACCGGTGTGTGTTATGATGATAAGCGCACTAGACTATATAAAGTTTTTTTTTTTTGTATCTAAGATCATAATAAAATAATGATAATTCTAAGTACATTAATATATTTTCATTATTTTCTAAACTTTCTTATGTTACATAAATTCATATTATTCTAAATTTATTATTTTACAATTATTTACAAATTTACAAATTTGAATATTTTAATAAAATCATTTCACATTAATACAATTAAAATTTTCACATTAATACAATTACAAGTACAATTAAAATTAGAATTAGAATTAGAATTAGAATTAAAATTAGAATTAGAATTAGAATTACAATTTTACAATTTCATGTACAATTACGATTAGAATTAAAATTAGAATTTTAATTTTACATACAATTAAATTTACAATTAAAATTTTACAATTACAATAATTTGGAAGTAATAAAATTAGAATTTTACAAGTATTTTACATATAATTAGAATTAGAATTATAATTACATTTACAATTACAATTACAATTTTACATATATTTTACATAAAATTACAATTACAATTTTACAATTTGTCATATATACAATTACAATTAAAATTACAATTACAATCATTTCAACAAAAAATCTCTGAAGAAAAAGGGAATTTGATCCTCCCTTGTGGATGAGCAATACGTCTATCTAAGGTTGTACAGAACTGCTGCAAAAAAATGGCATACCATTTGACAAGTCGTGGCTCCTGTACTAAAGAATCAACATAATATAGAAGCGAGAAACTAATGCATTCCCCGTCACTGGTGTTGTGTGAAATGGTCGAAATGATAAGTGAGAGGGACTGCACATCCTCACTACCAAATGCACCAATATGTAACTGACCTCTAGCGACCTGAAACTCTGTAGGATGTTAGGATATTCCAACACATAGGAAATAGTTAAGAATAACTTAGTCTAGTGTAGAGTTAGGTAAAGTGTGTTTCTTTACCATGTACATTTGTAACTTATAATCCGATGGTTATCTCCTCACCTCGGTATTAACGACACTTGATTCGTGGCTTAACACCCGATTTGTCCATGATCTCTATTTAAAGAGCATGGAGGGTCATTTTTCCAGTAACCATTTATGAGAGAAACATATGTAACTTTTATTTTTATATTAATAAATTGCCTGAAGTGGCCGCGATGGCTCAGGCTATGGATTGTTTCTGTCTTTGAGCGTTTTAACCATGTGATTATACTAGTGTACTGATTTATGATTTGTATATGAGTAGTGACCTTTGGTTCTTGATCTACAGAACTTACCCTATAAATTCCTACATGGTATTAGAGCTATTTTGAGGGCCGCATCCGTTGTTGATCAAAATCCGAAGCCTGTTTGACTGCATGTGAATGTTGTTTTTTAGATCTACTATTTCTGAACATTTTTTTGGTTTGGAGATATGTTAGGTTGTGTTCAGAGCATCTTCTATAGTGAGGAATGCCTTTTGTTTCATGCGAAAAGGTTTCCGGCTGCCCAAGTTATGATAGTTTAGATATGGAGGTATAAAGCATTTGTTTTGCAGTTATATTTGTTAATAGTTTCTCTTATTTCGGTTCCCTTTGTTTATTTTTGGTTTTTAATTTTTATTTGTTTGCCAGATCTATACCCTCTTCTCTGTGTATGCTCTTTGATGTGTGCTATGTGCGATCTTGTAAAATCAGAAACAGGAAAAGAGATTTTTTTTGCTACGTATGCTCTTTCCCCGCTTCTCTGTGCGATCTCGAGAAATCAGAAATAGTGAAAAAAATGATAGTTGTCGGTAAGGCTAAATGAAAATCTAACATTTTTCTGTAAGACTTTGCATTTCATTTTTTTTTGCTCGTTTTTTGTGTACGAAAAGGCATGCACACCAAAGAGAAAAAAAAAAAAAAAACCCTTCCTCCTTTCAAACAATAACGTGATCCTTTTACTAACTCACTTGGTGAGGGGTTAGTTTATGAGAATAGAGGTCTTGGGTTCAAATCTCTTTCTCAAGCTTCTTTTTGTAAAAAAAAATTGTTAAAAGGGGTAGATTTTTTTTTTTAAAGCCGCACTTCATCCCGTTCCCATAACCTTTCGACATCTTCAACTAGTTTTTTTCAAAAAGGAATAAATTCTTCATCTGGAAGCCTTTTTTTGATTTGTTTTTTTTTAAATGGCCTATATTTTCAAGATCTTTCCATTGGATTAGTTAGTTTCAGCCTTTCTCAGCTTTAGGTTTTAAAAAAAATGGAAAGTGCATGCCCGATTATTCTTAACAACACCAATTATTTCCAATGGCTACCTCACATGGTAGATATACTTAGAAGTAAAGGGATTTATAGAATAACCATAGGACAAGAAACTAAACCTTCCGATGATGATAAAGTTGCTAAATGGGAAAATAAACAAGATGAAGCACGAGGGTTGATAGGAATGTCCATTGCTCAAGATCTTCGATTTCATATCCTTGAAATTGACACCCATGATGAAGCCCTGGAAAAGCTAAAAACTATTTTTGGCATTCAAAATAAAATCAGGGCCCACCAACTTTAAAATGAGTTGCTTACTTTGGGCCCCAATAATTTCTCCTCCATTGAAGATTTTTTGTCTAAATTCAAGACCATTCGAATCCTTTTAGAAGGTTGTAAGATCAAAAATGAAGATGGTAGCATCATTTATTGCATTCTTGCTAAGCTTGGCCTTGCATACTCTGTATTTGTTTCCGCCTTCCATTCCACTAAAGAATCCATCATTTCCTTAGGAACCGCCTACAAGAACCCCTCTTTTGATGCCTTTTGTGATTTCTTGATAAGAGAACAAGAAAAACTCTTACACCTTGGTCTTATCACTTCTGGAAATGCTTCTAAGAAAGCCTTAGTAGCCCAACAACAATCATATCAAAAGAATTTCAAGAAGCAGTATCCCAAAAAGTATGGTCCGAAACCAAACAAGGGTCCTAAGAAATTTTAGCCACAAACTAAAAAAGAAACTCACAAAAATGATAAGGTATATAAAAACAAAGGAATGAATACAGATAGACATTTCAACTTTTGCAATCGTGATGGCCATTTAGAGTCCAAATGTTTTAAGAAGATGGAAGCCTTAGAAGTAGCAATGAAGAAGCACAACATCAATTTGGAGCACTCTTCACCTTCATCTTTAGGAATGGCACTTTTTGCTTATGGTTTTCAAGAATGTAGATATGGTTATGCATTAAAAGTATCTTCCTCTTCTCATTCTCTTGAGTGGCTCATCGATTCTGGAGCTTCTTATCACATGGCCAAAAATAAAACCATGTTTTCTTCTTTAAATGATTGCAACACGAAAAATATTTATGTTGGTAATGATAGATCTCTTAGTGTTGTAGGATCTAGAACCATTCATCTCGATAATGGTCAGTTTAATAATGAACTATGTGTTCCTATCTTGTCATGAAACCTTCTCTCTGTTTATCAGATGACTCATTCAGGTGAAGGGAAAATAGTAGAATTCTCACCTTATGATGTTGTAATCAAGGACCTCAAAGATCCTAAACATATTTTAGCTACTGGAATTGCTGATGATTCCACAAGGTTGTATAATTTTGACAACTTTGGGTCATCATGTCTTCCCTCCATTTTTTTTGCTCACAATGATGAAGTGAGAAAACTTTGGCATGAGCAATTTGGTCACTTCAACTATCGCTCTCTTCAAACTCTATGTAAGGAAAATATGGTGACGAGTCTTCCTATGGTATCTTGCCAAGATGGTTTTTGCTCCATATGTGTACTCGGAAAACATCATCAGGAGATTTTTGACAAACGTGCCTCTTGGCACGCTTCAGCCCCTTTGCAGCTTGTGCACCGTGATTTATGTGGTCCATTTCCTGTTGTTTCTTTCTCTAGTTGCAAGTACTTCTTAACTTTCATTGATTATTTTTCCAGATGCACTTGGGTATACTTCTTAAAAGTAAAGAGTGAAGTTTTTAACATGTTCTTTTCCTTTAAGGCCTTTGTTGAGAAATAATCTAGACATAAAATTCTTAAGTTAAGATCAAACAATGGAGGAGAATATGTTAACAACAAATTTATCAACTTTTACACTGAGCATGGCATTCAATTGCAACATACTGTTCCATATACTCCACAACAAAATGGTGTAGCTGAAAGGAAGAATCTCACCTTAAAAGAAATGGCTAATTGTATGCTTCAATCTAAAGGACTTGGTCTCGATTTTGAGCGAGAAGCCATTAAGCGTGCAAATTACATAGTAAGTTGCACTCCTACTAGGTTTAATGAATATAACTCCAAAAAAGAAGCTTTGGAACTCAATCAAACCGGATGTAAGTCACTTTCATGATTTTGGAAGTGATGCTTGGGCCCATATTCCGAGATGCGAAACATAAAGCCTTAGAACCTAAGAGTGAAAAATGTATTTTTGTTGGATATTCTGAAGATGTCAAAGGATATAGACTTCTCAAACCAAAATCCAAAAATATAATCATTAGAAGAGATGTAAAGTTTGATGAAAATATATCGACCTGCGAGCCTAGTTCGGTAGGTGTGCCACCTTTGGCCTGCAAGCTTGATTCGGCATATGTGCCACGTCTCTTTATCTCTTCCATTTTTAATAGCATTCCTTCTAGTTCAGATGATGACAACGACGATGGAAATCCTCCTCCAGCTCATGAAATTGTTACTTATACTCTACCGCTTCCAAGATGGGTCCGCTCTACTCGGGATGCAATAGGTTCTCTTGCAGGTGACCCTGCTGATCGACGATGTACACGTTCTCAGTTTGAAAGAGACTCTTCTTTATTATCTCAAGTTCCAGAAAAAATTGATCCAGAAACCTTTGAAGAAGCTTCTAGTCATCTAGATTGGGATGAAGCTATGACTGAATAATATTTTTCCTTATTGGAAAATGATACTTGGGATCTTGTTCATCTTCCAAAAGGAATAAAACTTGTCAAATGCAGATGGTTTTACAAAACAAAGTTTGGACCGGATGGAAAAGTGGATAGACATAAAACTCGTCTTGTCGCTAAAGTATTTTCACAATTTGAAGGCATTGACTATACTGAAACCTTCTCCCCTGTTGGAAAAATGAATTCTATATGCCTTTTTCTTTCCCTTGTTGCCTCCTTTAAATGGGAAGTCCATCAGATGGATGTTAAATCCGCCTTCTTACATGGAGATTTTCATGAAGAAATCTACATGGAACAACCCCCTGGCTTTATCCAAAACGACTCCAGCCTTGTTTGTCACCTTAGGAAGTCTCTCTATGGTCTCAAACAAGCTCCTCGGGCTTGGTATGCCAAAATGGATAGATTTCTATTAGATAATGGCTTTTCTAGGTGTCATTCTGACAACACTATCTACACCAAGAAAGTGGGTAAGTCCTTCACCATCCTTGTTCCTTATGTTGATGATCTTATCCTTACTGGTAGTGATCCAAACCATATAAACCATGTGAAGTCTAGCCTCAAAAAGAAGTTTGAAATGACAGAGTTAGGACACTTGCATTATTTCCTTGGTCTTCAAGTCTTGCAATCCAAGGAAGGCATTACCCTCTCTCAGTCCAAGTATGCCTGTGATATTCTACACCACTTTCACATGGAAGAATGTAAGCCAGCCCCTTCTCCCTTTTAGTCTGGAGTCAAGCTTTCAGTCACTTTTACTACCCCTAAAGTTGATGCTACCTTATATCGTCAACTTGTTGGTAAACTTTTGTATCTAACTCATACCCGTCCTGACCTTTCCTTTGCCGTTGGTCTTGTCACTCGGTTTATGCACCAACCTCATGAAAGTCACTGGAAAGCAGTTAAAAGAATACTTGGATATATTCAAGGAACATTTCAGTTTTGGATTCATTACAGTGTAGGAGCATCTCCAATGTTCATTGGTTTCACTGATTCTGATTGAGCTGGTGACCCTGATGATCGAAATTCTACTGCAGGATATGTATTCACTCTTGGTTTAGGACCTATTACTTGGTCTTGTAAGAAACAAAGTGCCATCTCTCTTTCTTCAGTAGAAGTAGAGTATCACAGTGCAGTTGAAGCCAGCATGGAAGCCATGTGGCTTCATCAGATCCTGTCTGAATTTGGTCTTCATCAGCAGCATCCAACTACACTTTGGTGTGATAATCAGAGTGCCATTCAGCTATGTAAAGATCCAGTTCAGCATCAGCGTATGAAACACATTGAGCTCCACATACACTTCATCAGAAAGCTCATTCATGATCGTGTTCTTGAAGTGCAGTATTGTCCAACCAATGATCAAGTAGCCGATATCTTTACAAAGGCTCTCACAAAAGCGAAGTTTACCAAACTTCGATCCATGCTTGGAGTTCAGGAAAGTTGTCATTAAGGGGGGATAGGCTCTAATGCCTCCTTCCTTCTCCTATTGTGTCAATTTTGTAAATCCTTCAATCCTATCCCAATTTGTTCTTAAGGGGGGATGTTAGGATATTTCGACACATAGGAAATAGGCTCCTTTTGTGTCACCTTTGTAAATCCTTCAATCCTATCCCAAGTTCTTCTTAAGGGGGGATGTTAGGATATTCCAACACATAGGAAATAGTTAAGAATAACTTAGTCTAGTGTAGAGTTAGGTAAAGTGTGTTTCTTTACCATGTACATTTGTAACTTATAATCCGACAGTCACGATTTGTAGTGATCCAACGGTTATCTCTCACCTCGGTATTAACGACACTTGATCCGTGGCTTAACACCTGATTGGTCCATGATCTCTATTTAAAGAGCATGGAGGGTCATTTGTCCGGTAACCGTTTATGAGAGAAACATATGTAACCTTTCTTTTATATTAATAAATTCCCTGAAGTGGCAGCATTGGCTCAAGCCGTGGAATGTTTCCCTCTTTGAGGGTTTTAACCACTTGATTATACTAGTGTACTGATTTGTGATCTTTTTTTTAGCGGTGACCTTTGGTTCTTGATCTACGGAACTTACCCTATAAATTCCTACACAAGAGACAGTACTGATGCTCTAATGTATCTCTGGGAGTAAACTAACTGACTCCCTACTACAGAACCAACTAAAACCTCTAGGAACAAGGGAAAATCCAACCCTCTCCTCGAAATCCATATAATGAAATATATATCCTCTTTAGTGGATGTGTACCACTGGTCAGGACCAACCTAGAAACCCTATCGGTGGGCATTCCACTTGGGGATAAGATGTCTCAAAAACACACTCTGGACCTTTAGGGAAGTAGCCTCTTCATAGAACTTGAGGAGGCCTACCTGCCTTAGGAGCCCCTAGGTATATTTTGTAATAGGGCGAGGGTATGCATCTTTCTCCCTCTCTGGTGCCTCCCACGGCCGAACCATGTCATACTGCTCCACCTGTTGTTGTTGTTGTTCCTCCCCTTTTCTTTGAATCATTGACATATTAAATAATTTTTTTTAATAAACGAGAAATTTATTTAGGAATATACATATATAAATTTTTCTGGAAAAAACAAAAACAGACCAGTCGGTGTGCCACAAAAACAATCATGCACCGGTTCCGGTGCGGCGTTTATTTGTCGCGCACCAGAGGTGGTGCCCCAGATGACGTACAACGAATCGTATGTGGTGCACCTGCAAATTTTTAAAGCACTGTTGACTATATATGGTGTTAGAAGAGCGGTGCACTGACTAAAATATATGCCCTGACGTGTATAGTTGTGTTAGTGCACCAACTTCCTGGAAAATTACATAGTCAACGGTGTGGTATTTTACCAAGCTGCACCATTGACCCTGAAAGAATGCTGAATGTGGTGTGCTGACAGACACCAGGGCGGATATTTTCGTCAATGCACCGTGTTGCTATTCCCATGGTCAATGGTGTGACCAGTTAAATGACCGCATCTCACTTTTTTTTTTTAAATTTTAAAATAATGTGGGGTGCCTTTTGGTACCGCCCTGAACACGGTGAGGACACTGTTAGCACCAGTTTTAGTGAGCCCTATAAATTTTATAGGCATGATCGCTTACCGGTGCAAGCCGAATGGCTCGTGCGCACCGCACGACAATTTTTTTATTTTTATTTTAAATGGTTAATTTTAAGGTTATTTGAAATTATAATCTACTAAAAATCTTAATTATGGGAAAAGAAGAAAAATACCTGTACATTTCATCGTCGAGGAGGCATATTGGTTGTAGAATTTGAAAAATAAATTTTCCCACCGTTTTGCAAAACGCAAGCTGCAGATTGGTGGGCAATGCAGAGCAGCACTGCATGTAATGGGTGTAATGGGAGCACCGATGTTAGGGCAGCTCAGACAAGGCTAAATTGCACTGGTGCTTGAGAGCTCTGGAGCACTGAGAAAAGTGAAAAACGCTGTTTTTTTGCTGTAATTTTTTTTTATTTAACCTTGTTTCGGTGCGCAGGGTTTTATAGGTGCACCGGTGTGGTTGCCTAAGACCGCACCGAGCGGTTTCAGTTTTGGCGTGGTGTTTTATGATGCACCGATTCTATTTCTTAACACCGCACCGGGTGGTTTCTGTTTTGGCGCAGTGTTTTATGATGCACCGAGGAAGAATAATTATGAAGCATCGATGCTCTACAGTAATAGGACGCACTGGGTGGGTGTGTATGGAGTGCATGGTGTCCAGTGTGCCAATGTTTCGTGCGACTGGTGCTTTCTCTTGTAGAGAGCACCAGTGATTGGGAGCTCTGAAGCACTGAGAAAAGTGAAAAATGCGGTTATTTGGCCGTAATTATTTTTTATTAAACCCTGTTCCAGTGTGTGGGTTTTATAGGTGCACTGGTATTGTTTCTTACACATGCATTGGTCAATTTCTGTTTTGGTGCAGTGTTTCATGATGCACCGATGTGGTTTCTTAACACCGCACCGGGCGATTTATATTTTGGCGCGGGGTTTTATGATGCACTGGCGTGGAAGAGTTGTGAAGCATCAGTGCTATATAGTAATAGGATGCACCAGGTGAGTGTTTACAGAGCGCACAGTGTCTGGTGTGCTAATGTTTTATGTGCACTTGCACTTTCTCTTGTAAAGTGCACCGGTGATTGAGAGCTCTGGAGCACTGAAAAAAGTGAAAAATGTTGTTTTTTGGTTGTAATTTTTTTTATTTAACCCTTTTCCAGTGCACGTGGTTTATAATTCCACCGGTGTTGTTTCTTATGAGAGAACTGGTCGGTTTTGGTTTTGGTGTGGTGTTTTATGATGCACCAGTGCGGTTTCTTAATACCTCACCGGGCGGTTTCTGTTTTGGCACAGTGTTTTATGATGCACCGGCGTGGAAGAGTTGTGAAGCACTGGTGCTCTACAGTAATACGACGCACCGGGCAGGTGTGTACAGAGTGCACGGTGTCCGGTGTGCCAATTTTTTGTGCGCACCAGTGCTGTCTCCTATAGAGAGCACCGGTGCGATTTTGGATGATAAGCGCGTCAAGCGAAAAACATCCGCAAAACCCTCCTTCCACCAACCTCCTCTAGTAACCTCTGCTAGAAATGAATGTATGGGGTATTTTTATAAGGGGTTCCTCAAAAAAATCTGCTAAAGGGTCTTTTCCTTGTAGTGATTTTCTCACTAAGACTCCCAAGTATATATGTTTTGAAATTATCAAGCGAAATTCATATTTCATCTCTACTTACTATTCCACTTAGAGATTTATTAATTCTATACATAACATGATCTGTTGGATTTTTACCAGATCTAACCTTGCCTCTTGAAATATGTTTACACAAATCACATATTTCACCAAATGAAACTTGAGAAACATCTCCTTTTCCCATTAAATTGAGAATATCAATCCATTCATCTTTGATTTATTTTAACAAAATATATTTTAATGTTTCATGATCTAATTCATGCATCCTAGCCCTTTGAACATTATAGGCAAATATTTCAACTAGGTCCTCAAGTCTTTCATCCTCTTTTTCCATCATCTTAAAGAGTTCATTTTTAAGGTTATGGGGCATGCAATAATCCTTATTTTTTCCTATGAACACTTTTTTCATTCCTTCCCGTGTTCTAATATTATTTGTTCCTAATCCCATAAACCATTCAAGTGCTCTATCCTGAAGAGTTGATGGAAATAATTTCAATTTTTGAGGATAAAGTAGTCATAATATCTACATAAAACTTCAAACTCAAAAAGAAATGTTTCCAAATCCTCATTTCTTAAACCATGGAAATTAGGGAGGATAAAAGGTGTAAAAAATTTCATTGTGGTTGTGGTGTGTTCATAAAAAATAGGGAATCCCTAAGGATTTCTTTCTCCTGTACCACCTCTACCACCTCCTCCTCCATGTCCTCCTATATTTCCTCCTATTCCTCTTCTACCTCCAATCCTAAGTTCACCATTTACATTGTGTATTTCTCCTTATCCTTCCCCTGCCATTGTAGATTCCTCAGAGATAATATATGGTTCTATAATAAGATTTTCTAGATCTTCTTCTGACTCCTCTTATAATGGTATATTAAAATAATTTTCTTCTTTTTCTTCACTAGGAACCTCTATTTCTTGTCCTATAAGTTGATCTCTTAACAAAGAGAGAAATATTACTCCTTCTATTCGGGATGTAGGTTCTTCAACTACAGCTTCAGTAGAAGTTGGTGACTCTCTTGGTTCGATTTCAGACGTATGCAACTCAAGGAGTCTATGTCTATTTGAAAATAATGGGATGTGAGTTTCAGTGGGTGGTGTGGCACTATGAGGTCTAGCAGGAGTGAGTGGTGATGTTGGAATTGACCTTCTACCTCTACTTACAAATATACCCTTAGAATCCTTTTTTCTATGCATAAATGATTTTTATCATGCTTTAATTATGCATCGGCAAAGTCAAAACCAAATGGACCTAAAATGAATGGAATGCTATATACACTTCCTCGACTACGACGCAAAAATATTGGGTAATTTAATTGACCTTAAAGTACTTCATTAATTGTCATCCAAGGTTCATGTACTTATGAAGTGTATGTGCACCATATATGCTAGGAATTCTATCTTGGGATGAAGTTGGTCTAAGTATGGATGAATGTTAAATTAGATTAGAGAGTTTTCACACACATGTTCTTTCCACAAAAGCTACATTAAAATCAAATGCCCAACTATATTCAAAAGTAACCTAAAACTTGAAATCTCAATTTATTCTAATTTCATAATTGAAAATCTATCTCTAATTGAATAAAGGAAATATTAATGCTAAATTGTAGAAAATAGATCTCAATGCTAATTTTAGAATTGAAATTTTAACACTACTTTGCAAAAGGAATTTTTAACACTAATTGCAGAAAATTAAATTCTAACTCTAAATTGCAGAAAGAAATACTAATGCTAATTACTTGCTGAAGGAAAGTAAATCAAATGAGAAATTGTAACTTCAAGTGATTACTAATGTGTGCTAATATCTCTGAAAACCATCCACTCATCATTCACAAATTTTAACTGAATCATAAAGCTAAATTTCTTGAACGAAATATATTCTGAAAAGAAATCTTTTTTTTTTTTTTTTTTTATGAGTGCTTTGGAAATGAAACAACATGTAATTAGAAAACAATTTGAAATATAATTATTCAAAAATAAAACTACATGAAATAGTGATGTGAATTCATGCTATTTATGAGAAATTGCAAGTTAAACAAAAAATAACTACCCTTACAACTCACTAGGGGGCCTCCCATGAGTGTAAGTCTATCACTGATAAATCGATTGCTCAACCACGCATTGGAAAAGAGGAACATAATATTACATTAATACTTCGAAGTTTATTAAATTTTTTTTTGCAAATACTGAAATTAATAATGAATTACTATGTTTTTGGTCTTTCCTAATGGCTTTTCTAAAATTCTTGATCAAAATTATCTGAAAGTTTATGTTGATAGGAAATTTTACTAATATTCCATCTAAGAAGTAAACTTAAATTAAACTTATATCTCCTCATGATTTTCTACTAGAAGAGAAAATCATGAGGGATTCTTCTTGGATATGTCTTCTTGATCGAACAAATCATCTCCATGCTCACTTGATCTCACTTGATCTCCTTTCAAATTCCACTTGACTGTTGATATTCCATAACCAGGGTTTTACTTTAGGATTGACTTTTAGATATTTTGATCTTTGTATTTTGCGGGATCATGGTGATAGGTGGACATCCATATGCAGAACAATTTTCATAGACAGGTACCTTTCATTCCTTCTTTGGTGCATTGAAACCTCTCTAAACATGGATATGGCTACAAAATTTGATATTAGTTGCGGAATGAGACAGATTTTTTTGTTGTAGAGATTTTTTAATTATATTTCACAAAGGAACAACAGATTCTAAGACATGGATGATTAATAAATTTTATATTCTTAACTAAGTTTGTGATGACTTTGATTAGGTTGAAACTCCAATGAGATGGTCAAAAAATGATAAAGGAGAGGGAAAAAGGATAGTAAAAAAGAAAACAATTTCAGACTTCAAGAACTGAGGTGAAGAAATTAAAATATGCTAAGACTTATTGGGGAAAGGCAGGTTGCTCGTGTGAACAATCATATTAGTTTGATCAGAGAGAATATTATGAAACAGGTCAATGTACACTCAAGGTTATTAAAATCATAAAATTATGATAACTGGGTCAAAATCACCAACAAGAATGATAAAGAAGAAAGAGGGAGAAATGCTATAAAATACCACCCAAGATACCTATAGAGAATATATAAATGTTTAAGGAGTTTGAGGCTAACAGGAAAGTAAATAGAATAAGGAACAGGGGACCACGTAAGAGTAACACAATGAAGAGAGGATATTTGTAGAGACACACATATGGCGTGAATGGGGAAAAGTTTCGGGGAATGGAAGAAGGGACCACCTGAGGCTTTATTTCAAACGCAAGGATGCGATTGTGGAAAAGGAGGTTGGGGAAATGAAACTTAGATGAGAGGAATGGGAATGGGAGGTATAGGTCCAAAATGGTAGTTAGGTTGTATCGAGTGGCCCTTGCAATTGACGCTCCTTGTTGCTCACATAGATGATTTTTACGTTAGGCTATAGTCATACCAGTTAGTTTATCCTGATGTCATTTGAAGGATGGCTTTGCAAATACATGTAGCGAAGCAGTGTCAGGGAAGTGCTCATTCAAGGAGTTGTAGCAAAAGGATGAGGTTTTGTCCTAGTCCATGATGACATAGCATGGGAAAACATGGGACAAAGCCCCTGCCTTGGCAAGTGAAGAAGACCCGGACTTGTTTCATGAAGAAAACAACCAACTGGAGTCCTTTCCCATCCCTACTGAGAAAATGAATTATGTGTGGGTTGCAGGAAGGAGATATGTACAAGGGAGAGACATAAAAATCGTACATGGAGTAACAATGGTGACTAATTGTCTTCTATAGAGCACCGTTGTAGGGGAGGGAAATGTGGTTAACCCTGCCTCGGTTGTTTTAAGAACATTAAGGAAACTAAGTTCGCTATATTTCCATACGACAGGTGTACCAAAGAAAAGAAGACAAACACTCTAATAATACAGGTCCCAGATCCATAGGAATAGAAGAAGGGTTGAGTGGCTTGACGATGAGCGACATTTTTTTGTCAGAGGCCTATTGGAGCCCAAATATTTTTGCAATTTTTTTGTAAGTGCAATATTGTGCAGTAAGGATAAGAAGCACGAAAGGTTGAGGTAGGGCACAACACGAGGTTGGCTCAGTAAGAAGAGTGCAACAAAAATAAACACCACATAGGAGAATGATAGTGATGCCTATGAACAGGAGGTGCATACAAAAGAATCTCGACAGTCATGATGATGCAGAAGAGTGGAGCCATCTTAGGATAGTGTGGAAAAGTGGAGGTGGGAGATATTTTGTAGAAGATGAGAAGTGTTGGAGTGAAGCTGACGAGCAGGAAGGATATATTGAACGACTGATGATACACATGGGACAAATCAGTAAGGATGAGGAAAATATCCCAATGGCTTAGAGGAGAGCTATAATGATGAGGAAAGAAACTAAAAGGGTTTGAGAGGTCTCTAGGTGAAGATAAGAAGATATTTTGAGGACAGAGATAAGGTTGGTCGTTGAATGTTGGATGCTAGCTACTGGATGCTAAGTATCAAACAAGCATAGAAAGGAGAGACTGAGCTATAGAACTTATTCTTGATGTTTGTGTCTATTTATTATGAGTCTTGTTTACATGTTTGAGTTCTTCATTTCTATGAAACCTTATAGTAATAAGCATGCTTGATTTTATATGATTTTGTTCATTATGGATTGGGGTTACGGTTTGTTTCTTGTTAGTGTATAGTGCTATTATGGAGGGCCAATGAGCCTATTTTTTTCATGAATGTAACTCTGGGCATAACGCCTCCTTTACTAATGCGAATATAATCTAGTGGTTGTTTAACTTGTTTCATTTCTTTTATGCATCTTTCTGAATGTTATATGTTGTTCAATGCATTAATTTCTTGTATAATCGATGATTTTCTAGATGTTTATGATGTAATGGGTGTTAACCTATGATTATGTCATGACATGGGATATTGTATGTAGAATTGTTATTTCCTATTCTGATTCTTTACGAATGTGTGAGATGGGAAGAATAGTTGTCATAGGGTTCAAGTAAGAACTAATGTTACTTGTCAGTAGTAGAGTACTTGAGGTTTGGTGTTGAGGTCGTCTTTAATGATTTAGCGTGTCATCTATTGTCATCTACCTCGCATGTTCGTATCAAACTCTTTCATTTTTTTAAGAGTCAAGATGTTTAACACTCTACAGAGTGAATGGTAGAAGGAAGGTAGTGAAGTATGTGTTAGTTATGGATAGTGTGTCCTGAGTCATAAGACAGTCTTGTCAAACTGTGCAAATATGGTTCTGATAGTCACCCATTAGTGTCTCAGGTGAGAGTTCACTAATTTCGTGGGTGTTGCCAAAAGAGCTAATGCTAACCGGGTCTTTTATGGCCACTACGTTCCAAATCCTTGGTCTGTCAGAATCTCCCATGCCAACACTATCCAATGGTGTATTAAAAATACAAATTCATATAAATTCTTAAAAGGATTCCTCCCACTATGAATTTGGTATCAATATAAAAAATATGGCACCCACAATTTAAGCATGATACTGATCAATGGCTTTTGAGAAATAGTTTGAAATGAAAGATTCTTGAGTTTAGAAAGATCATTTTGGGTAAGAATCGGTTCACTTGGTTGGTAGGATTAGCGAAATTATTTCTTGATGGAGGATTAACGTGTATTTTATGATCTAATTCCCTTGTGAATTTGTTTTTCAACCAATTTCAACTATACTCAAACATGGTCAACCACCCCATGCATGTCAGATACCAACTAGCACAACCACATTAGTAAATATGGTTGATGTATGTTAATCGACTATATTTTCCACCTTTTATATCCCAATCAAAATATGAAAATGATGTCGTTTGACATATATCAACCACGTTTAGTAATATGATTGTGCCAGTATAAAAATTAATTTATATAAAGAGTTACAAACCCATGATATTTTTATTTCATGAGAGAAAACATTAAATTAATCTATATATAGACAGTTACAAACCCTTATATCCATTCTTTGATGTAAGATATACTTCAAGACAAGATTATGCAACATATAAACATAAAAGACAATCATAAAAGATTTTCTTTAAAATTAAAGAAAATAAAAGTTACACAAGTATAATAGCGAAGCTAACCTTTAAAAACCCTAAAAAAATCATTTACACAACAAGAATATCATGCTAAATGCAATTATAGGTGTGCCCTATATAAACTAATGTGTAGTTATATAAATAAAATAAATGATAAATGTAGATAAATATAAATTTCGTTGATAAATTTTGTTGAAAAAAAAATATAAGTAATTTTTTTTAAAAATAAAATAAAATATTAAGAAGAAAGTTTTGGTATTTTAAAATAAATGTGTGTGGTGATCCAAAATATTATATAAATTATAAGACTGAAAATTGAAATTCTTGTTAGTCGAAAGAAATAAATTATTTTATGGTATATATATATACCAAATTTCATGAAAAAAAACCAAAAAAATCGAAGGAAAAAAAAATTTAGCTGTTAGACACATGGCCGTTTCCACTTTTTGTAGCTAGTGGGGATAAATGGACTCCATGTGGCCGTCTAGAAAAATGGATGCAAACCAACTTGGAGTTTAGATTACATTCGGATTCTAAAGTCATTTACTGTAAGTTCATCTCAATTTATAGCTTTAAGCTCAGCTCAATTTATAATGTAGATTAAAAGTATATATTGTTCAGTTACTGGACAATAACCCTATTACGCAACCCTATTATGTGGTTAAAGAGTCATTCATCCTATGATTCGAGTATCAGCTCTTCCCATTTTTCGTAACGCATTTATAAGAGCCACAGACAGTATCTGTCCATAGAGCATAGCAAAGATCATAGCAAAGATCTAAAGATCAACACAACAAAAGCAATTTACAAAACATTTTGAAATTTTGTTACATACAAATTATCAAGGTTATGATCTCAAAACATTATTTACCACAACTTCACTGCATGTATTTTATGCGACGAGAAGTACAACACCCATTACATTAAAATTAGACTAATCAAACAATCTCCATTATCAGCTACAATATTACAACTTCTTGGCCTCCATTGTCATAACCTTAATTTCCTCCACCAACATATTCTCCGTACCAGATCCAGTGTGTTCATAACCTCCACCGCCTCCCATGTTTGAATTGTAGGTATTACGATCATACTCACGAGAGCTTGCAGGGTTGTAATCGTTACGACCAAAGCGTCTTCCGTAACCGGAATCTGCCTTGTAGCTTGAATCATAGCCGCTGTTGCTCCCCGAGCGTACACCAGACCCTGATGAGAATTCGTCGTTCTGCTCGTAACGAGAAGTACTCGATCCATAGACGGTATCCGACTTGTCCCGGGAACCTACCCCACGGTAGGGAGTAAAATGTGAACTGTATCCATTCCCGAATCTAGCATCTTCATTTCCCTGATTCTTGGCATTTTCAAAGCTAGCACCGGTACCTTCTTGCCGAACCTTTTGTGTACCGTATGCGCCATCAGAGCCAGCAAAGTAGGCATTGTTAGGTTCCTCATATGCAGTCCCGCTGCCAGAACCGTAGCCAACTCCACCACCCACACCGTCTCCCGGCTCTGAACCGAAGCCATTATTTATATCACGAACGCCATCAGCGCCATAGTTATCTTTGTAACCGTTAACACCACTCTCTTCTCCATTAGGGCTATTCCCATTGCCATTAAATCTACTAAAATACATGCTTTCTCTGGCTTCCACTGCACAATCAAGATTGATCAACAAGCATAACATTAGCAGAGCAAACCATATGATACTTGTAGTAGGACACGCCATTTGACTATAAGCAACTTGTTCAAAAGGACTATAATCTGCAGCTTCAACACCCCCTCAGATCCTATTTAGTGATGCCTCAAAACCCCGGCCCCCGAGATCCTAATCTCAAAACTACATTAAGCCATGTGACGTTTTTCTACGTGTCAATCATTGCACGTGCCACCCAACAACATCAATACCACGTGTGATCATTTTCATCGAATCAACATATTAATTTTGTTGTTTTCATCTAACACGTGTCTCCCATTGGCTCGCCGTGTCATCTCTATGCCATGTCACTGGAAATGCCACATTATCTTTGGATCTTGAAAAATTTTCAGTGAAGTGGCTTCAAATGGCCCGAGAACTCGATGTTCGGAGCAAATCTCTGGCCCGATCAGATCGTTTATGTTAACTGAGATGCGAATTTCTGTATCGGACTTCGCGTGATGTTGGACCCGATCTCTGATAAGGTTTTCACATATACATTGCCATCTATTGATAAATCGTTGAGGTGGCTATTGGATCGAGGCTTTCCTCGACGTGAATAATTTTTATTTTTACCCTAATAGGGGTCCCTATTGAAAACCATGGTGGT
Organism: Pinus albicaulis; assembly: GCA_034641835.2. Lineage (NCBI taxonomy): Eukaryota > Viridiplantae > Streptophyta > Pinopsida > Pinales > Pinaceae > Pinus > Pinus albicaulis. The sequence continues at coordinate 1,219,635,164 of CM076580.1, forward strand.
GGATGTAGAGTTGTGGAATTTGATTTTTTTTCGTTTAAATCAACGGTTGAGATTCAATGTTCAGTGAATATGCTTCATTTGATTACCACATCTACCGCCGCTATTCCCGGGAGCGCTGTACTGTTGGGCATTACAACTTTAAAAAACAATGAATCATGAAATTGGATCAATTTTAAACTTGGCCTGAACACGCTAGTTGTTGGTAATGTGGCTCTTTAGGTAATTGAAATGATTTAACTAGCCGAGGAGAACCATGAATCCTGGTAGCTCTGCACACTTTGACTTCCTTACTACATTCTTTGTTTTCATTTCCCTTCAGTCTATGATTGAATAACACCTCGAAGGTTTGGCATAGCGTACCAGGGGTTTCAGTAAAGGATTTTTCGTATTCTCTTTATTCTTTTTGGTTAAAAACTATGCATGTGAAGTTATTGTACTGCTGCTGGCAGCTGCCATTACTCATCAAGTTTTGCTTGATAGTGACATTAATTGTCATTGATTAGATATATCTCTTCAATTTTTGTATAGTTGGGCTATAGTTAAGTTTTAATAATTTATTATTATTATTATTTTTTTTCTTGCATCTCATTGGTGGATAGTTTCAACATGTTATTGCAAATTTCATAGATATTTGTGTAGCAACAATAAAGACAAGCTATGCAAAGTCAAGAATTTACTAATATAATATTTCCAAAGCATACGGGAATTGTGAATAATACTTCACTAATACATAATCTCAGGCGCGGCTTCAAAACTTCACATTCAACATAGCATGTATGTTAACATATATATTATCATTCTATGCCCGTAAGAATTATCGACTTTGGGTTAAACCAAACATTAGCAAACAGGAATGGATGCGCCCTTCATTAATCACAATGTGTATGACGAAGGTGTAATATCCGTCGGCGTATTCTAATTCGCATTAAACCGAATCCATATTTTTAAAAAGTGAATGATTTGATATGGTATATATATATATTACTGTACACATTAATTTGAAATTCAGAAGATCTCGTCTATCTCCTTGCTTGGATCTTGCTTTTTCCAAATTTAGAGAGTACATGTATTTAGAGAGTATAAAACCCAAGCTCTCACTTATACGTTAAGGTATACCATTTCCATCTTTCATTGATGCTCATTGGGTCCAAGTTACATTCCATTTCGCTCGTATGAATGCCCACCTTACAAGCATCAAATCAATTACAATAGTTTCGGGTCCACAACGTTCAACTGCTCAGCAAATATAACTTATGGCATGCCTTTATTCTATACCCACTTTTTCACTCTCTCTGTGTATATAAGTTTCATTCGCCATGGTTTCTACTCAAATTTTCTCATTCGTCACCTTCGAATGAAATGCAATTTGCATGTTAATAATATGACAATCCTTATCACAGTATTTCCAAATTCGTTTTAACTATGCAGTTGCCCTTGCACCATATTATAGGGCTTCCTTTTAATTCATTAAACCCCAAGAATAACACCTTTACTCATCTCTGAGAATTAACTATCCCGACCATGGTATGATAATGCTATAACGAAAGGTTCGAAACTTTTGCGCAATTACTCAAGCGCTCACAATATCAATCTTAGTACATAAAACCCAACTCCTTAAAGGATTGCTATAGGCCCCACAGGTTACAACTCTTCTCAACCAAGGTTTGACCTTTGTGTATGAATCGACCACCAGCACATTATAGCTTCAACCACTTATAATAATATGTTCGCCCACTTTACAACAACGTCAACCCTCAACCTTAATTAGCGTTAGGTAAGAGCTCCTTAACTCTTCTTTGAAACTTGTTCGGAATATGGGGTTAAGTATTAAGGCTGATGTTTCAATTCTTTTATAGTTATTACCCAAGTCTTAATGCGTTGAACTTATTAAACTTTCGCCACAACCACAATTCAACGTCTTTACCTTCGCATATTCATTAAAATGTTACCATATATGAATGTTCGCCATATACATGTAACCCACAATGTTCGGGCCCATGTATTAACAACCTCACGCATCCGACGACAGGTGGAGCATCACGTTCAGATCAATGATCTGATGGACAGAACGGAGTTTCATGCGATTTTGATGCCCGTGGGTTAATTCTTAAAAATCATGCGATGAGGATGGTATTCAAATACCACCCTGCGCCACATGTCAACTGAAGACCTAGATCACATTCGAAAAGGCAAATCCACTTACCATTTGGATAGCCATGCGATACTGGTTGTTTTCGTTCTCAAAACTGTCGTTACTATTTACCTTCTACTCAAGGTTCCAATTAGTTTTGTGGTTCCTCCTTCCTTTACTTTTGGTTCAACGATTTGCCTTCAACGCCAACAACTTCATTCATAATCCCAATTCACACTAATTCAACTACGTTCAATCTTCAACGATCAATGATCTCTGCTCGGGCTCCCACGTAATTCAATATCGATAAACATGATCGGCGTTCTCCCTGGTTCCATTCAGCAATGCCGATACAAATTTCATCAATATTAAAAGAATCCCAAAAGTATTCGAATGCTCTACATACAGAGTTTATCGAACTTGTATAAATCAAATAGAGTTCAAGGGATGAATTCGCCCTTCGCACTGAGATTAACAAATTAAACTCTTCAATAGCATACAACTCAGGAACTTGAAGGATATCGAACCCTCTTCAACCATACGGTGTACAAATGAATTCACTTTATTTTGGAATACATCCATTTCGTCATACATAGATCGAGGTAGGCAATCAAATGCTTATCAGAATCGATCCCTCCAGTGATCGATTCTCTCCATTGCAATTTGAATTAAATAACACAGACAATTCAGAATATAGCATCAAAAGGAAGGTCGATTTCTTTAAGGGCACACAGGACTCAATTACACAAAATTTAAATCAACAACCATCAGATCTTGATAGTAGTAGATCGGACGGGTAACGCGGGTATCGCATTTTTTATCCTCCGGGGTTTAACGCTCCAATCTTACGTGAAATTAGTGGTATGCATTCTTATTTCATGGTTCCACCTCTGGTTCACCGTTCCATCCTTTCAGTTCTTCGGCATTTTACCACGGTGCTTCAATCAGTTATAACGCACAGCTCCAACGCTCTTCTGTGTTGAGGGATTGACACGAAATCGCTATCGATTCATATAAGTCGAAGCCCTTCTTCTCCGTATGCAAATTAACAGCATGGATCCAATAACAAATCGATCTTCATCGTTGGGGAAAACATAGTTCTGTTATAAATGCTGGTATTCAAATGGTTGTCAATTAACACAGAGGATATACAACTCAGTAAAATGCCAATTAAACAGTTTTACATATTTGTAAAGTATAAAAGACAAAAATAATTGTATAATTCAGTATTTTGTTTTTTAAAAGTTGCAGAAGTTTATAGTCAATAAATGATGCAGTATTTTATTGTTTAAAAGTTGCACAAGTTTATAATCAATAAAAAATTAACACATATAGTCAAAAGAATATGAAATGCTGCATAAAAATAAAAATCTATGGATTATAATGCAGTATTTTTTTAATAATCAATAAAGAATTAATACATGGTCAGCGAAAATCAAGAAATAAACTAGAAGTATGATTTACTCAATTGTATTGACTCACCCAACCAATAGTCAACGTTACAAACATATATTCTCTTAAGGTTTTTTTAGGCCAATTTGTTTAGAATTTGGTAGATATTGGTTAGAACCATAAGTTTTAATGAAGAACTCTCACTATTTACCCAATAATTATTTCACAGAACTCCAACCAATAACTTAAGTACAGAAGTGGCAGATTGAACAAAATAAATATCTATATAAGCTGCATACTTGAAATAAAAGGTAAAGGAAATAATGTTAACAACCGATTTTTGATTACTATAGTCCCTGTCATCCATGAGACTCGAACTAGCATTCGAATAGCATTTCAATCTTCAATTCTAGGTCAACTAATATCTGGACCCATCTCATGTATATTCAAATTAATATTCAAAGGGGCATATAGCCCACAGTCTTCCTTCACCTAAAATCCGAATGTATCAGACTTGGGCTAGACTCAAATTGCAAAAATTATTTATAATTTAATTTAACTATACTTTATTACAAAACAAATCTTCATAAACATGCTCAAACTCAAATTGCAACATCTCTATAATTACATTAAGCAGCATGTAATAGCCGTAATAGCTATCCATAGACATTTCCAACATCACATTGCAACGTTACTATATTTAAACTAAGCGGCAGGTAGTCGCTACCTTGTAGCCTTGTTACCTTTCGCCATAATTCATATTGCATATGAGATTTATTTGCATAGTTTAGTCAATTAATTTATTGTGACGCATAATGATGTGATTTGAAGGGGTGCGAATGAGCGATGAAATGAAATTATTGTTCAAGAATCAGCATATAAATGGCCATAATCCATGTACACCACCTAGATATTCCAAATTCATATTGGGATGCTTTTGGTCCAGCGATCTCACGATGGCTACAGATCGGGAGTATTAAAAAAATTTGATACATGAAAATCTTCCACTTCACACAGAGTTGCCTAATGCTCTTAATGGAGACCATACACGTGTGGAGATTAAATTACATGAGACTTTCTTTTAATACAAAGTGGCAGATATTAAAGCATGTTGACTTGCACAATTGTAATGGAGCAACTACTTCAAACAAATCAGTAATCATTCACCGTAGAAAAGAGTAAAACACGGTTGTTGTGGTAAAAATCACACATGAAATTTCCAGAAAGATATAAAAACAAACTAACTCACCACAAGTTGAGGAAATTGTAATTATTTTCTTGTACTTGCCCACCAAAATTAGTTCTACTATTTTCTTATTTGTTTTTAGAGACTTACATCGGCCACAATGTATTAAACTTTTGCATAATTTTTATATCAAACAATATATTTCTAAGATATTAATTCATGACAAGAAAAAATTAATACACTTGCAGAGTAAAATATTTCTCATGCATTTCTACCAATTATTCATAAATTTCTATTAAACAAAATCTGCAACAGGAAAAATATTAAACAATGTCCTTGCATGCAAAAGAAATCGGCAACCGGAAAAATATTTTACCAAGCTATTGCAGTGGCTGAGATTAATTTTCCAACACTCCCTTTTAATAGCAACTGTTGCCATTGACCATTCCCAAACAATCTCTCAGGAAAACAATTTTTTCCAAGTATCAATGATTTTGTGAAGATGTCTGCAAATTGTTCCTCTCGCCAGTGTTGCAACACAATCTCACCATTGTTAGCTAATTCACTTATGAAGTGATTTTTAGCATCAATGTGCCTTGTCCTCTTGTGAAAAAAAAATTTATTTGATAGTGCAATTGTGGAGTTGTTTTCGCAAAAAATAGTTGTTGTTCCATCTTGTTCATGGCATAAATCCCTCAACATCATTCTCATCCAAACTACTTGACGCACTGCTACTGTTGCGGTGACATATTCAACTTCTCTTGTTGACAATGATACTTTGAGTTTTTAGATTTCTGCGATTAATATTTTGTTGTGATGTCTTGTGGTTTGTGTTCTGAGGTTCATTATCATGATAGAAATGTGAGAAAGAAATATCTCGGAAATGAGGAATAAATAAGAGGGGGTAAGGAATGGAAATAAAAGAACCGACTAGTCTAAATTGTATTGGCCTTTGTTATTAATAAATTCAATTTTATTTATGGAAATAAAAGAACTGACTAGTCTAAATTTTATTGGCTTTGTTATTAATAAATTCAAATTTTATTTCTAAATTTTTATAAGGTTAGTTTTTATACTATATATAAATGTGTTAAGGTAATGTGTTTATTAAAATGTATACCTGATAATTAATAAATTCAATTTTTATTCAAATGTTATAACTGGTAACAATATCTCTTAATGCAATGGATCCAGAAGACATACCATGACAATGATACTATCGGTTGCTTCTTGGAGTCCCATGAAATGGCTCTCGAACCCAAATGAGAAACATATCCTTACGTGCTCTTTCTATCATCAACACTTCCTGCCCAATCACTGCCACTATAACCAACCAACCTAAAACCATATTTTGCGCTGTACAAAATACCATACTCCTTTGTCCCATTGACATACTTTAAAATCATTTTCGCTTCTTGCCAATGTGTCTCTTTGAGTCTCCTCATGAACCTTGACACCAAAATCACTACATACATTATCTGAGGCCTACTTGTCGTCAAATACATTAAGCTTCCCACCATACTTTTGTATAATGTTGAATTAACATCGTTGTTGCGATCTTCCTTGCTCAACTACAACCCCATGAAGGATAGATTTGGTCCTAGCTTGTTTTTCTTCATATTAAACATCTTTAAAATGTCTGCAACATACTTTGTTTGAGAGATAAAAATACCATTTTTTGTTTGCTTCACTTCTATGCCCAAAAAATATCTTAACAAGCCCAAGTCAGTCATTTCAAACTCATTTTTCATGACTTATTTGAAATAAACGATGAGGAAATCATCAATCCCTGTAAAAATAAAGTCGTCCACATACAAAAAAACAATAAGAAGTTTACCATTGCTCTCTTTGATGTAAAAAGTAGGCTCACTGTCACATTTTTCGAACCCATTGTCCATCAAGTAAGCATCTATCATGCTATACCATGCATGTGGTGCTTGCTTTATCTCATCAAGAGCTTTCCTCAACCTATACACATTGCCTTCTTGGCCTTCTACCTCATAACTAGGATGTTGCGCAACATACACCTCCTTTTTTAGCACTCCATTCAAGAATGTTGATTTTACATCCATTTGATAACTTTTCCATTTATGTTGCGTTGAAATTGACAACATAGTACGCATTGTCTCCATCCTTGCGACTGTCGCAAATGTCTTCGCATAATCTCTTCCATGTTGTTGCTTGTATCCTTTGACAAGTAACCTTGCTTTATGCCTTTCAATCTTTCCTTCAACGTTGTTCTTGGTCTTATAGACCCACTTCAATCCAATGAATTATTTTTCTTGCAGAAGGTCCACTAACTCTCATGTGTTGTTCTTTTCTATTGCTCCTATTTCTTCATCCATTGCCGAAACACATTTTTATTCTTTTACTGCATCCTCAAAATTAATTGGGTCATCTACATGACGAAATAATGCAAATAAGCAATTCAGACCAGCGCTAATATCAATTTCATTCTGCTCAGATATTTCACTTAAATTTCTGAATTTGTATCCTCTTATGATTGCAGAAGATATGCTTAACATGTCACTTGGTGTTGCATTTGAAGTAGATAGAATTGCATATCTTTGTGGTGTGCTTGGAGAAGTATTTTCCTGGCTGTGCAACACTGTCCTATTATTTGTTTGCGGCATCACATGTTGAATTATTTGTTGAGCTTGTGTAGGTGCATGAGGAGTCACTTATGAGGAATTACTTGTTGCGTTCAATTCCTCTTTGTCTTCATGTGGTGTACATATTTTCACATTGAATATATTCTCTAAAATTCCATCCCATGCTTCCTCTTCTATGAACTGCACACCTCTGTTTATTTTTACTTTCTTGGTTGATGGATTGTAGAGCTTCTATGCCTTGGATTCATCACTATATCCAACAAATATACAATTCTCCCCCTTGCTATCCAACTTCTTCCTCAACTCATCTGACACATGTGCATACGCCACACATACAAACACTCTCATGTGAGTGAAACTATGCTTTATTCAACTCCATGCCTCTTTAGGAGCTATGTTTTTAACACTCTTGGTTGGACACTTATTAATGATATTTGTTGCACAAGCGACAACTTCAACCCAATAATAATTTGAAAAATTATTTGCATTCAACAAACTCCTTTCCATTTCCATAATGGTCATATTCTTCCTTTTCGTGACACCATTTTGGTGAGGTGTATACCTTGTTCTAAATTTCTTGTGAATTCCATGCTCCTTGAAAAAATGTAGGAAGACATTTTCGATGTATTCGCCACCTCTGTCAGTCCTCAACGCTTTGATTTAGTGTCCACTTTGCTTCTCAAGAAGTGCTTTGTATTGGTGGAAGTGGTCATACACTTCAATTTTTTTTTTTAGGAAGTAAACCCATGTCTTCCTCCTACAATCATCTATGAAAGTAAAAATATAATATTTTCCACCAATTGATGGTGTTTGCATTGGTACACATAAATATGAATGTACAATCTCCAAAGGTGCATTTTCCCTTATTGACTTTCCTACTGGAAATGATTCTCTATGTTGTTTTCCCAAGTTGCATCCTTCACATAGACTGTCAGGTTTTTCTATGAGTGGAAATCCCTTCACCATGCCTTTCCTATGCAAAAAATTCAAACCTTCAAAATTAAGACGACCAACTCTCAAATTCCATAACTAGTTCTCATCTTTAATCTCTGCTTGAAGTTTTTCTCGTATGACAACTGCAACTTTTCTTTCATCCTCTTGTGATTTCATTTAGAGTTGTGCTTGAGCACCTTATTCCTTTGAGTTTGATTTTATCTTGAGAGGAAAAATTCTATTGTTTGTTATATGAACTTTTGCAATCAACTGTCTTCTTGGGGACTTATCCAAAATTGTACATAGATCATTTTTGAAAAATAAATTGTAGCCCTTTTGCATTAGTTGTCCAATACTTATGAGGTTATGTTTCAAACCAGGGACAAAGTAAATGATATGAAATGTACTTCTTCTCTCCCTTCTTTCTTAGAATGCCAACTCTTCCTTTTCCCATGATAGAGACTTTTCTACCAGTCCCTAATGTCACTTTGGATTTCACACTTTCATCTAAATTGGAAAGAATTTCTATTTTCATGTTCCAGCGGTTGCTACACCCTGAATCCAAAAACAATACATCCCCTTGTTTTTGTTGGGCTACATTACAAGATAAAAACATGTTGTCATGGTTCTGATTTTCATTTATGAAAATTTCACTTGGTTTGTTACTTACGTCATATTTCTTCTTTCTACATTCATTTTCATAATGACCATAATTTTTACAATAATGACATTGAACTTAAGATTTATCATACCTCTGACCTGGTGCTTTATTTTTGCTTGACCTTTGACTTGGCTTTTGATTGTTTTCCCTTCCACTTGAGCTTGACGCACTTCTTCTTCCACCTCTGTGTAGGATTCTACCTCTTCCTATATAATTTTATCTTCCTCGACCTCTACCTTGAAAAAATGAAACTTATGTCTTGAAGGCAGGCTCCAATGAGGACTTTGTTTCTCTATTCAATCTATGTTCATGAGAAATTAGTGAGGCATGAAGTTCATCCACTAAAAATTGTGAGATATCATTTGTCTCTTCTATCGCCACAAAAATGGCATCAAATCTTGTTGGAAGACTTCCTAAAGCTTTCTCAATTATTCTCCTCTCCTCAAGTGTCTCATGATGAGACCTCATTTGGGTAGTCGGTCCAATTGCATGTGTAAATAATGAGTCTATATTCTCAAACTCTTTCATATAACTTGTTTCAAAATATCTTCTCAAGATTTGTATTTTTGTTGGATTCACCTTTTCCATGCCTTGGTAGGTTGTCTGGAGGGTATCCATGCTTGCTTGGACTTCGTTTATGTTGAAATATTTGGGAATATAATTTCATGAACTTCCTTAAAAGTATAGAAGAGGGATTTTGAGTCCTTCTTCTTGTTGTCGCTCAACAAATCGTTTTCTGGTTGTGTCAAAGGATTGTCTGCTACTACATATGCTAGTTCTTGTAAACCATTATCCACCAATTCCCAATTGTCTTGTGAAGAAAACAGAGCCTTCATTCTTATAGCCCAATAATCGTAAATTTTTCCATTAAAATGAGGTTTGTGGATTGGTCAAGCTTGTGCTTGTTGCTGCCATTTTCACTGTGTAAAAAAAGCATTCTCCCTACTGGTAAATACGCTACAAACAGAATGCCTTCAATAACAACTTTTAACTCCCTATAAAAAAACTTTCTATTACAGTGATAATTTTTTCACCTGCTTTGATACCATGTTAAGAAAATTAGATATAGGTGAAATCTTCCACCTCACAAAGAGTTGCAAAAAGATATCAATTGAGATAATGCAGTTGCAGAGATTAAATCCCATGAGAATTCCTTTTAATATATAGTGGCGAAGATTAAAGCATGTTGACTTGTGCAAATATGATGGAGCGAACACTTCAAACAAATTACTCATGCTAGAACAGAGTAAAACACAATGGTTGCAGTGGTTGCGGTAAAAATCAAACGTGAAATTTCCAGAAAGATATCACCACAAAATATACTATTGATTATAACTTAGAAACATGAAATACATTCATATGGTGGTTGTGGCTCCTTTACCAAGTAAAACACTACCTTTACTGATATTTACATTCACCAAGAGGTGCGAAAATAACTCAATGTAAAACCTGTAACTATTTCTTTTGATATGCCCACCAAAATTTTCTCTACAATTTTCTCCTCTTGTCTTCATAATTTTTGTATCAAAAAATACATTTCTAAGACATTAATTCATGAAAAGACAAAATTGAACATGTTTTTCTGAACTTTCCCATCCATTTCTACCAACCATTCATAAATTTCTATTTTAATTTTAATTATTTAATCTATTTCAGAATGGGTAATTTTATTCCTCCTTGGAACTCTATTTAAACGATGTCCTTCCCTGCAAACAAAATCCACAATCGAAAAATATTTACTTGAGGTATGGTTGTTGTCAGTAAATTTAATGTGGTGGTTGAGATTAATTTTCCAATAGGGAGAACTATATACTTTTAAAAATTAGGAGGATTGATGCGAATTTGAATGAGGTATTGAAGATTCATTTAATTAAATTTTTATGTGTTGATCTTGTTCACTAAAAATCTTCTAGGTCATGCGCAGGAGGAGTTTTTAAATTATTGCCAGAGATATGGTTTTGTGACTAGATGCATATGGCTATCCACTAAGCACTAGGAACCCATTTTTTAAAGAAATCGAAGATAATTTATAATTATAAAGAGTCTGATGTTTGAGTCTAATGTTTTTCATGTTTCTTAGGTTCTTGTTGAGATAGAACAGAAGGGTTCAAATAATTTCATTCAAAGCAATGAAAATGAAAATAATTTGCAATCATAAACCCTCAAAACCTCCTTAAAAAATGATATGATAATCTTTCATCAATATATTTTTTATGTAGATAAGCATCCCTAGTTCCACTCTTTGTTATGGATATATGGCTACCTACTAATTATAAGATTTTTAACACCCTTCTTTTTAAAGAACTTAGAGTTAATTTATGATGGTTAAGAGTCTGATGTTTTTCATGCTTCTTAGGCTCTTATTGACATGGAACGAAAGGTTGCATATAATTTCATTCAAAACAATCAAAACTAAAACAATTTGCAGTTATAAACCTTAATTTCCTTGTAAGATATCATTGTATGAAACTCACCTTTGATTAATTGAAAACTATAGTCAAAGGATAGTGACAGTGATAATTATATAAAGTTTTGCGTGCTTATGGGTTTTTTCAGATAGCCAAAATGTTAACTAATGGTCCATCCTCTACCATCCTAGGCTTCTAACTAATGGTACATATTACTAACAGAAAGTCATATAAATGTGCAAAAGAAGTCCACCCACTATGTATGTGGTATTAATCTAACATATATTACACTGCCAATTTATGTGTGAGACTCATCAAATGGTTGTTAAGTGATAGGTTAAAATGAACAAATATTATGTTTGGAAAGACCATTTTGGATAAGAATCAATTAACTTGGTTCGTAGGATCAGGGAGAAGATTTATTGATGGAGTATCAACATGTTGTTTATGTTTCTATTATCTTGTTAAATTGTTTTTCAACCAAAGTCAATGTTATCTCCCTATATTACTAGTTTAGACCCTTATTGTTATTAGTGTAGCCCCCCTATTGTTATTGTTGTACCCCTATAACCCCAATAATGTTATTATTATGCCCTTACATTGTTATTGTTAGGTCAGCTAGGTTTATATTATGGGCCCATGGACTTTTATATATAGAAGGAGGTTTTGGTCATTTGTATCATCCAAGAATTGTTCATTTAGGTAATGTATTAGAGGTTTCTCCCTCAAAGTGGCTGATTTATATGGCGCTGATCTCTCTTTTCTTCTATTTTTGGAGCTGGTTTCATAACATTTGGTATCAGAGCTTTCGATTCTAGGGTTTTGCTTCTCCAAACAGGTCATCGTGGAATTTTCCCAATAACGTTTTTTCTACGAAGGTTCCGAAGTTGAAATTTGTATAGTACCAAGTTGAAATCTTGAGGAACATTCTATACAAATTTCAGATCTTTGTTCGCAATATTTTTGGAGATATGATCTGGGGAAGTTAGGGTTTTTTCAAGCTCCCGAATTTTGACTAAAAAAAGTCATCGTGGAATTTTCTCTATAACGTTTCATATAAGAATTTTTAGAAGATAAAATTTTTATAGTGTGAAGCTGAAATCCTGAGGAACGTCCTATAGAAATTTCAGATTTTGGCTTGCTATATTTTTGGAGATATGATCTGTGGAAGTTAAGATTACTTCAGGCTCCTGAATTTAATCTCAAAGAGGTGACTGTGGTAAAAACGTCATAAAACTCTCTCTGTGCATCAGATTGGGATTCTGTAAACAGTGGATGCAAGCAAACAGACTGTAGTTTTTGGTGTATCAATTTCAATGAAAAAGGGGGAAACAGTGACACGCGCCAAGTCGTATAGGTTCACTCTACTGAACCAATCCATAATTAGGTCATCGTGGGAGATTGGGCATAAATTTTTCTTGAAGAATGAAAATAATGTCAGACCTGTGGAATTCGAAAGAAGATTCAGAGGGCTACTTCAGGGCTTAATTTTAGATATTGAAGATCTGAATCACAGAGCTATTTCAGTTTCAATATCGAGCTCCTCAAAAGCAAGAAAAAGGTGTGTATTTTTTTCGAATTATATAAGTCTCGTTTGAAAAACAATAAGTTTGAATTTATTAGAAGGTCATATTGAAGAATAGATATTAGTATTGGGTTCTAAAATTCCCCTAAAAGGAATTCAACACCCATTAAGCCTTCAGAAGGCTCTACTATGACTCATGAATATAGAAAAATACAACATGAGATATCAAAATTACAAGAGCAGGTGCACCAAATTTTGCCATCGCAAAGAGCAACGAAAAATGAAACGGAAGTTTTGAAGAAAGGCGTGGAAACTAAGATGGAGGGCTTGAAGAAAGGCATGGAAGCTAAGATGGATGACATGGAAGTGAAGATCGATGAAAAAATGAAACACAACATGGAAAACATGAAGAATGATAAAAAAGTAGACATCAAACGTTTGGCAAAGTTGATAGAAGAAATTTTTCCTAATGGTGAAAATATAATAGAGGAAACTCATGATGAGAACAAAATAAATGTTAATCGTGATTACATAAAATCTAATATTGGATTAAAGAACCACCATATTCCAAATATGGATATGAGGAAGTTTGATGGCAAGGATCCCGTAACATGGATACTACAAATGGAACAAAATTTTGATCTCAAGAATGTGCACAATGCACAAAAGGTACACATTGCAACTATACAATTAGAACAAAATACATTTGTATGGTATCGATGGATTTTCTTCCATGAAAAAATTTTCACCTGGTCAATTTTTATGGAGGAAATGATAGACATTATGAGGATACAAAAAACAACACGTTCTTTAGCCAATTGATAAATCTCAAACAAAAGGGTTCACTGGTGGAGCACATTAAGGAATTCAAAAAATTGAAAATAAGGTAATATTCCAGAGGAACATATGATTGATGTCTTCATAGGGACTTTGAAGGATAACATCCAACATGAGTTTTGTGTTTGGGAACCTGATTCATTGGAAAAGGCATTTAGGTTGGCAAGAAATATTGAATGTAAAATTATGGCAACAAGGAAGCCTACCACTCACATATATAAAGATGGAAGTCTTGCTACTCCTAGAATTCCACAACCTACAAGGTTAACACCATAACAATTGGAAGAAAAAAAAGCAAAAGTGCTTTGTGACAGTTGTGATAACAAATACACTAAAGGTCATAAGTGTGCTGAGAATAAAGTTTTTACATAGATTGTTAAGAGGAAGAAGAAAATGAACAAGAATCTTCAAAAGAAGAGGATATACACCAGGAACCAACCCTAGAAGAGGAAGAAATGGGTCTGACCATATTGTGTAATGCATTGGCAGGAATTACCACTCCTCAAACTCTCAAGATAGAAGGACATATCAAGAAGAAAAAGGTAATAGTGTTGATTGATTCCGGTAGTACCCATAATTTTATTCATTGTAAGGTAGCCAAGGAATTAAATAATTGCCTATACCCAGCACCAGAATGTCAAGTGATGGTTGCAAATGGAGGAACTATAAATTGCTATGGAAGATTCCATAATATCAAGCTAACCATGGGGGAATATATATTGAATATTCCAATGCTTTCAATTCCTATGGGAGGTGCTGATGGTGTACTAGGAGTACAATGGTTAAAATCTTTGGGGATGGTAGCTTTTAATTTTCAAGAACTTTTCTTGATTTTTTTTTTAAGAAGGAAAGGAAGTCTAATTACGGGGTATGACAGGGAAGCCACGAAAGATAATAAGCTCTAATGTCATGAGAAAGCTTTTGAAGAAGTAACAACAACGCGTAATTGCACAATTATGCTCACTAGAAGTTCCAACATCAAAATCATCTATTTTTGCAGATCTCCAAAAAGTCTTGGAAAATCATTCCAAGGTGTTTGAAACTCCCAAGGTACTCCCACCTATTCGTGATCATGATCATGCTACTCATTTTATTCCAGGAATTGTTCCTCCAAACATCAGGCCTTATAGATATCCTTATGTCCAAAAGAGTGAAATTGAACGTATGATTGCAAAATTGTTAGAGGTTGGTATAATTCAAACTAGTAAAATTTCTTTCTCTGCTCCAGTAGTATTGGTTCATAAGAAGGATGAATCATGGCGCATGTGTTCGGATTATAGGGAGCTCAATAAGCTCACCATTAAATATAAATTTCCCATTCCTGTGATTGATGAATTATTGGATGAATTACATGGAGAAATTTATTTTACCAAGTTGCATCTTCGTTCAAGATATCATCAAATAAGAATGAAGACTGAAGATATTCCGAAAAAAAAATTTCAAACTCATGAGGGTCATTATGAATTTTTGTTCATGCCTTTTGGCCTAACCAATTCACCTTCTACATTTCAAGGGTTGATGAATTCCATTTCAAACCCTTCCTTAGAAAATTTGTGCTAGTATTTTTTGATGATATACTAATCTACAACAGGTCTTGGAAGGATCATGTTCAACATGTTGATAGGGCACTCAAATTATTGTAGGAGAAACAATTATATGCAAAAACATCCAAATGTTTCTTTGGAGTACAAGAGGTGGAATATCTGGGTCATATTGTATCTCACAAGGGTGTTAAGGTAGACCCTAATAAAATTAAATCCATTAAGGAATGGAATGTCCCCACAACCATAAAGCAGTTGCGAGGATTTCTCAGGTTAACAAGGTATTATCGCAATTTTGTTAAGAATTATGGGAGAATAGTAGCACCTCTAACAACATTATTGAGGAAAGATGCATTTTCATGGACTCCTGAAGCAACTAAGGCCTTTGAACATCTTAAAGAGGTAATGTGCCTAGCACCAGTCTTAGCTACACCCGACTTCACAAAAACCTTTATTGTGGAATGTGATGCCTTAAGAAATGGAATTGGTGCTGTTTTAATGCAAGAAGGAAGACCCATTTCTTTTGAAAGTCATCCAATCAAAGGAAAGTATTTACAGAAAGCTATTTATGAGAAGGAAATGTTAGCAATACTAAATGCACTAAAGAAATGGTGACCTTACCTAATGGGAAGACACTTCAAGGTAAAAACTGATCATGATAGTCTTAAACACTTTTTGGAACAAAGACTATCTTCAGAAGAGCAGCAAAAATGGGTCACAAAGATGTTGGGTTATGACTTTGAAATAATGTACAAAAAAGGGAAGCTAAATGTTGTTGCAGATGCACTCTCAAGAAAGAATGAAGAGGTGGAAGCATTGCTTTGTGCCATTTCTATTATCCAACCAGATTGGATAAACGAAGCAAGAGATGAATGGAAGAAGGACAAAGATGTATGGACACTCATTCAAAAGTTGCAGCAATATCCTAGTACATTTGATACATTTAGTTGGAAAAATGATTCCTTATGGTACAAAGATCGCTTATATCTTTGCAAGAATTCCCAACTAAAACAAAAGATTCTTCTGGAATTGCACACTTCTCTTTTAGGAGGACACTCAGGATTTTTAAAAACTTACCACAGGGTGAAGAAAGAATTTTTTTGGGATGGCCTTAAATCTGATATTCAAATTTTTGTGGCGGAATGTTTGGTTTGCCAGCAAAATAAAGTTGAGACAATTAAGACCCCGGGACTTCTACAACCTTTATCCATTCCAAGTCAACGTTGGGAGGAGATTTCAATGGATTTTATCACAGGTTTACCTAAGTCCGAAGGAAAGAGTGTCATCATGGAGGTAGTTGATAGACTTACCAAGTATGCACACTTTTGTGCATTATCTCATCCATTTAAAGCAAGTACAGTTGCTACTACATTTATGGACACAATTAAAAAGCTACATGGAAACCCAAGGGTTATTGTGAGTGATAGAGATCCCATTTTTACTGGAAATTTTTGGACGGAGTTATTTTCTTGTTTGGGTACTCAATTAGCTCATAGCTCATCTTATCATCCTCAATCTGATGGTCAAACTGAGATAATAAATAAATGCTTGGAAGGATATCTTCGTTGTTTTGTATCTGATAAACAAACACAATGGGTGAAGTGGTTACCTCTTGCTGAATGGTGGTATAACACTTCCTTCCATACTGCAGCAAAAATGACCCCATTTATGGCACTTTATGGATATCATCCACCATCCATCACATCATCTTTAAGAGAAATTCGAAGCTTCAAGCAGTGGAATATCACATCGAGCATCAACAAGAAGTTCTCCAACTCTTAAAGGATAACCTAAATTTGGCACAAAATCAAATGAAATAATAGGCAAATCAACATCGCAGCGAGAGAAGTTTTGATGTAGGAGTCTGGGTATTTTTACATCTACAACCATACAAACAAATGTCCCTCAAGCAAGCTAAGAAGGATAATAAATTATCGCCAAAGTACTATGGTCCTTACAAGGTGTTGCAAAAGATTGGTACTATGGCATACAAATTGGATCTTCCTGCTTCTTCACGAGTGCATCCAATTTTCTATGTTTCATGCTTAAAGAAGGTTATAGGTGAAAATCTTCCAGTTCAAACAATATTGCCAGAACTTGATGAGGAAGGAAAAATCATATTGGAACCTGAAGCGGTCATGGAAACAAGAACTCGACAGCTACGGAATCGATCAATTTCAGAGTATCTCATCAAGTGGAAGAACTTACCCACTGAAGATTCTACATGAGAGGATGATAATTTTATACAGAAGCACCCAGAGCTACTCAAGCGTTGAGGACAACACTTTTTTTGAAGGAGAGGGGCATGTTAGGTCCCTATATTACTAGTTTAGTCCCTTATTGTTATTAGTGTAGCCCCATTATTTTTATTGTTGTACCCCTGTAACCCCAATATTTTTATTATTGTGCCCTTACATTGTTATTGTTAGGTCGGCTAGGATTATATTATGGGCCCATGGACTCCTATATCTAGAAGGAGGTTTTGGTCATTTGTATCATCCAGGAATTGTTCATTTATGTAATTTATTGGAGGTTTCCCCCTCAAAGTGTCTATTTCTAAGGCGTTGATCTCTCTTTTCTTCTATTTTTGGAGTTGGTTTCATAGCATTTAACCATAGTTAAACATGGCCATCAAATCCACCCCGCTCGTGTTGGATTCCAATTACCACAACCATGTTATTAAAAGTGGTTGATATATGTCGATAAATGGTATTTTCCAACTTTTATATTCCAATAGACATATGCAAATGATGTCTATTTGTGTATATCAACCATATTTACTAATGTGGTTGTGTGCTAGTAAATAGAGTAGTTTATATTTAGAGTGTTACAAAACCATAATATTTTTATTTCATTGGAATAACATTAAAAATAGTGCAACACTACTTAATTTATATAAAAAGAGTTACAAACCCTTGATATCCATAGTTCAATGTAAAATAAACCTCAAGGAAAACTTATGCGAAATATAAACATTGAGTAATGTGAATGGGACAGTGATATATATATTTTTTAAATAATTAAACCAAATAAAAGTGATAGGTTAATGATGTCTGAGCTAAGATGGAACAAGATTCTTAACCATTGAGATTTACCTCACTTTACATGTAGATTCTATACTATGGAACAATAATATGGATTATCAATATCACATGCCCAAAAAAATATAACTCATTTCATATGATATTTTTTCATATTCCATTTTGTTTAATTAATCAATTTAATTAAAAAAGTGAAAAAAAACATAACTATTTTGAAGATAAATTTCAATGATTGATTTGTGTATACTATTACTAATATTATAGAATACTTCATAGAATTTAAATTCTTACTGTTCTTTTTTGTTTTTTCTGAATTGGACTATTTCTATTAAGAAAAATATGGTACATGATGAGAGTACAATCAAGAGAAACAAGAAACTAGCCAACCAAAAATGAAAAACTATCAACCTTGGTGCCGGAGAGAGAGAACGAAACAAGCGAGGAGCTACAATAAGTGACTAGAAGGCTAGAAATAACCAGCTTCTACCCAGAATGGGCAGACGCCTCCACACGAAGTTTTTTCCCTTTCTTTTTGTTGACTTTGACCCATCCATCCTGGAGTGTATGAGCTAAGACGACTTGAATACTGGAGTTCTCAAAATGGGGTATCTCCTTATCTGATTCAGAAGAGGAGGACTCATGAGTGTGTTTCTAAGAGATGATAGAATCGGGAGGATGCTCTGGGGTAGCGGTGGACAAGTCCATCGTCTGAAGGGCATGATCCGATTTTGCATCACTGCCTTCATCTTCTGAACTTGAGGATTCTGAATCAAAAGCTGGTGGCGAAGTGCAAGGAGCCCATATTTTGGATTTGGACTTTGTAATGCTTTATTTTTTCTTGTTTGCAGAGAAGGTGGGGCAGGAGTTCTGCAGATGCCCTATTTGGTGACAATGGTGGAAACGAGAGGTAGTGTTCTTGTAATCTAGGATCTGAGTCCAAAAAAATTCACTTATCTTGATGATGATTTAGTCGGGCAAGCCCTTGCTTATGTGTATTTCCACACATATTCTGGCATATGTCTATAGACCTTGAGTTCGCCTCCAATGATCCACCATTAAAAAACAGCCCAAGGCATTGCCTATTCCTTTTTAGACTGCTAAATGCCATAGATGGGCTGGTAAGTTGGGTAGCTTGATCCAGAAAGGGGTCCTAGTGATGACTGCAGAAGCTGGGTCGAAATCTGGAAACCATGAGGTTAAGAAGAGCCCTGTTGTTCCTAGGAACCAAGGACCCTCTTCTAAGGCCTGCTTATAATGCTTAATGTGATAAAACAGTACTATGAAATATCCTTTAGAACAGAATCTGACCTTGTAGTGGTGAGTCCATTTAGCGTGGATCCATTCATAGAGATCCTTAGTGTGCAGCCAAAGTCCATTGAATCTGCATATGATGGCTCTTTCTCCAAATTTTTGAAGATCTTCTGCCAGATCTTGATGGGAGATTTAAACAGAGGGAACCTCCTCTAATTTTTCAACCAGAAAAGGCTTGGGTTTGGGGGCTTCAGGGGGTATGGGGGACGCAGAATGCACATCATCCTTGTAGGAGAATGGAGGAGTAGAAGATGATTTTCCAACTACGCCTCCCCTCAAACGAAGTGTTAACACAATATAATCGTTTCTATTAATGTTATAAAGAGAGAGGGGAAGAAGATCCTCAAGTTGTTTACCTTGATAAAGAAGTCTCTGGAGGACTGAGGGGATCCCAATCCGACGTTCCAGATTTAGCTTGAGATTCTGCACTAGGTCCATAGTGCTGACCCAATGTAATAAGGTTTTTCCAGAGAGAAGCACAATCAGGATCTGAAAAGAGGAAGAGTAATTTCTAAGCCCTATATATCCGTGGCTGTCGGGGTTCTGGAAGACTGTGTTTAGTGCCATCGCTGCCTCTCCTTCCTGCAAAGAAACCCCCCTGGGCAGATCTGAGACAGTTTGGAGACTGATCGATCTCTGGGGGTCCCGATCTGCCATGCCGCTACACGATTTGCTTGGGGCTTGATCCGCATGCATTTTTTCAGAATTGAAAAGCCCCAGATCGCCAGCGTGAGAGTTTCACCTTCTATCTGGTGTTGGGATCTTCGCTCTCCCTGGTTGAAGACCCCATGGAATAACAGACGCAATGGCGGGACCAACAGTGGAGATTTCTGCAGAAATCTTTGTGCTGACTTCATTTACAATACTGTGAGCCCCGAGCAAGCTAGAGCCGAAGTGAATAGCGGCTAGGGCCAAACCGGAAGTGACGGATGTAGGGGAAGCTGTGTTGAATGCAGGATCAGCACAAACCTTGACGGTAGTGGCAAAGTTCAGTAAAACCCTGGCACGATCCATCTCTCTCCAACGAACATTCTTTGTTTAGCTTCTATCTTCTCTTATTGTTCTTTTAATAATTACTAATAATTAAGTTAAAATACTCTCTCAATACGATCTCCACTGATAGCATAGGAATGTTTCAAATTATTGCAATTATAGATAGAGGGAATGATTAGACCTATATCCAAGGGGGAATGTGAAATTCCTTAAATTAATAACTAAACTACACCAACAAAATCTAACGGTGTTGTGGAGTGGATCGTTCCTATCAGGCCTGGAAATTGACACTCGCTAGGACATATTTTAAGTTTTAGCACATATTTTATTGTTGCTGAAAATTTTTGCACGTCAAACGTTACATCTAAAAGTCATTGGGGTCCCGTCATTTTGATTTTTAATTAAAAATCTAAACCGTAAAATTCTATTATACCTAAAATTACAAATCCCCAAAATTATTTATTATAACTGAGGTTGAGTTTACCAAATCTAAAGCTGAGATTGAGTTTACAAAATCTAATCTTAATGTACAAGTACATTGGTGATCCACACACAAAATTTACCCTAGGGCCTACATGCTACAATAAATCCACCTTGAATTTCTTAATTTACTTTGGACCTCCTTAATCTAATATTTCTACCTCTCAAATGAAAATTTTATGACGCTTTTACATTTTACGTGACTTTCACTTTACGTTTTATTTCAATAATCCACCTTTCATGCTAATAAACTAAAATAACACTTTACGTTTTATTTCAATAATCCACCTTTCATGCTAATAAACTAAAATAATAGCATTGGATCTTCCAGCCTTCAACTCTTTTATGCAATAATCAAGACATAACTCTATGTTTTTCTCATAAATATTTAGGGTAGAATCATATAGAGCAAATGCTAATAAACTAAACGAGTAGCATTGTATGCAATAATCCAGCCATAACTCTATATTTTGTTCATAAAATTTCAAGATAGAATCATATAGTTTGCACATAGAGTAGTGACTCATCAATACATTTGTAGTGGTGCTAATAAGCAATGTGCAACATCTAACATCTTGAGTAGAGCATGGTCATCCAAGCCTCACATCTAGCAGGCTGAACAGAGCATGGTCATCCAAGCCTCGCAGTGTGAGTATAATACTAGTCAGCTTCCACTGTATGATGTAGGAGTAACTGTGGAATTATGAAAATTTACTAAAAGTAGCAGAGATACCAACTTCTATTCCTTCTTACCACAACCTTCCTTAAACCAAATTAATAAACAAAAACAAATGGGGAAATATCAGGAAATGATCTCCAATCTAGACATTCTTCAAGTAGAAGAATACTTGAAAACAAATTTGGACAGTGTTGGACTTTTATTTTACCATTCAACTATAAATATTCACCATTCAAGCAGGATATCGAACAATTACAATATTTCTGGTAAATTTATCTGAGTTGAAAATTCGATGATCCCAAACTTTGCTAGAACACTAACTTAGGCTTTGCTTATTTTAACAGATCTAGACCATATTTCAATTCATAAAAAACCTCCAGCATACAAATATCTTTTTACTGCATGTACAGACCCATATTTAAGCTATTTTCTTCATAAACTCAAAAAAAAAAATCATGATCCTTTTCATTATTTTAAAAATTAAAAATCCATCGAGACAAAAACAAGGTAAAAGGAATTAATTTGGAATATGGAAGTTGGGAAGAGTTTAAAAATTTATTTATTTTTAAAAATACTTGAACAATTAAGGTTATGTTTGAAATTTTATAACTTTTTCACTAATAAAATATAGTAATAAATGAGATTGAGTTAACTAAAATTTATTAATAAGTAAGATTGTTTTTAATAAGTTTAGGATCTTTGAGGAGCCTAAAACTAGATCCATTTTTGGGATTTTCACTATCTTTGTAATATCCCAGATGGGATATTTTAATTAAAAATGCAGAAAAAATAATTAAACTCCACAATATGTCGTAAAATCACTATTTAATCAATAGAAGATTGGCATGTAAAATAAACACATAAGCACTTCAATTGATTAACACATCAAATAGGAAGAATCTCAGCATTTTATTATAGATAATAACTGGGGTTACAAATACATCTAACCCAAAGAAAGAGCTAAGATGGAGAACTGGCCACCAAGATGAGCTGCTACACTGCGCCAGCCTCAAAACTAAACAGCTGCACTCTCCCTCCGGCAATAGGTGTCACTGAACCCATTAAAGATGACGAAGCACAAGTTGAAGATCTGAATGATCCTCACACCAATCCCTGAAGCTCTGTGAAACTTCTGAGTGAAGTCTCCTCAAGAGAGTTGGGTTTTCGTCCAACACTCACAAATCACCTGAGGGTTTCCATCCTAGGGCTACAGCTGAAGTAGAGAACTACGTCTCACACTTCTCATACAATAAAATGATATGATTCAAAGATATCTCTCAATGGCCTCCTCCCTTTCTTTTATAGATCTCTTGGAGCCTTCTAGAGCATTATTTTATTATTATTTTATTCATGGAGCACTTTTCCTTTTTATTAAAGTATTCATTTTTAATACAGAAAAGGGTAAATCAACTACCACGCCTCCTCCGATCACTAAAAACCATCTCTAACCATCCCATCATGTAGGTATCCTCGTCCCAGTTCTAATGAGCTATTACACTAAGATGTTCCATCATGTATTCCTCTCAGAATGCCACCTTGAGCATAATCAACTGAGTTAAGCCCATAAATAACTCAAATTTGCAAAAGTTATCGGAATGCACCGGAACAAAAGCCAAACTTCTCGGATGATGGAATATATCAAGAAAATTCCACCCGACCGCATAGAAACTCCTAAAAAATCCTCGAAAAAGCCCCTGGGCCCACTGATGACACCAACCTCTACCTGTGACTAGTCTGCTTATAACTCTGGAAGTCCATCCTAGCCCTGTCATAGGCGTCACCAAAAAAAAGGGAATATTACAAACCTTCCACCCCAAGATTGCTTGCCCTCAAGCAATCCAAATATGTGGGCCACCCTGTTGGACTACTGCAACTGAGACCCAATGCTCAGATCCCATACAAACCTTCTAGTGCTAGTATGTTCCTGTGTCAGGCCACCCGAAATAGACCCCTCAATGGCAGGATCCCAAACAGATCTCTCACTGTACCTACCATCAAACAATCCTCCCCGATCCCCATGCCATGATGGCCAATCCTCGCCCAAGTCCCACTGGTGCTCTAAGTGGTGAAGACCACCAACAAGAATCAAGGCTCCCTGGCTCTTGCTTTGTTGTACCTCTAAATATATAATCTTCCCCACCAACTGCGTACCAACTCATCACCTCTCTCTAATCCAAGTCCTGAATCAATCCCACTCTGATCCTGCTCTCCTGAAATCGGGGTGGAGTGTTGAAGAAATGATGACCTATGCCCCACTACCAGCTGGAATTTGTAACATCTGTTATGTCTAAGGGCCCCTACTCTATTGTGTTCCCTACAAAGAAAATCGTACCATCAAGAGGGTAGTAGCTCATGATCTCACGCCAATATATCCTAGAAGAATAATCCAATGTAGCATCAAATGTATATGGAATATGCCCAGAGAACTATCGCCAGCTCATACACAACTCACGCTGCTCTGTCCTATGCACCTATCTGCACCTCATCAATGTGTCGGCCCATATATGGATGCTCCACCATCTCCAATAGCTCCTCCCACTCCTAATAAGAAATGTCATGCTCCTGTTGTCTACTAGCCCCCCAAAGAACCATCCCATCAACCTCCAACACCTCTAGAGGATATGGATCTGCAACTTCTATCATTGTACTCGATGTATGTGCATCTGAATGTTCCACCTCAATTGGTGTCCCCAAGGTTAGCCACATATCCATAATAGACTCAATGTGAGCCTCCATTTGGCTCTCCCCCAAAGGACTATCATGCATTATGTGCATAGTATCCTCCTCTGTTGACTCAGGCTCCATCATATGTTTCTCTGGCTGAGTCACCCAGAGTATCTCTTATAGAGTCCCCTGACTGCTCACACTACACACTAGAATGCAGCTCTAGCCTACTACCATCAACTCCGCATGATCATTCTCACTCCCTAGAAGCATCATCATATGATCCCATGGAATCATATGGAGAAAAGTCCTCATCCTGACATACATAAGGAACATCTACCTTCTCTACCTCTGCCACCTCATCTACATTTCTCAAACATGAGTGATTAGGTCCCCATGTTCCTTTGCAAATGAAGCAAAGTCCCTTCCTCCTCAGTTCATTTCTGCTTCATGATCCACCAAACTACAACAACTCCTCCTTGGTCAACTATCTCAGGAAAAGCTCAATTTTCTACTCAACCAGCCCTTGGGATAGTTCATAAGCAGCAGGTGAGACCAACTACTCTCTCCTCCATCCTCCAAATGCTCAACAACCTAGTCTGCAACTCCTAGCAAATGGCCTCACGAACCATGTGTGCTATGACTATGTCAGAATGATGTCTCCTAATGTTGAAGAAACATTGGAACATCTGCAGAATCAAGCCATCACACTCAAAGTCAAAATGATCTCATGAGTCCGGGTCATGGCCATGACTTCTAAAACCTTAAGCTTCCTCCCAAATGTAGAGCCTGCATGGTTGTCCAAATCCCAAAAGGTTCCTACTATTAGTCTGAAAATTATTTCATAATTTCATCATTGTAGGGAGGGAAGGGTGTTGCTATCCTCAAAATATCACTAAAACAAGAGGCAAATATAAGCTTGACTCTCTCACTTGGATGTTCCAATAATACAGCTTGTATCAATACAAGCATAGATGGCTCCAAAGCCCAATCTAAACTCCAATCAGATTTCTCTACCTTTCAAAGGTAGGATTCCAGTTTCTCTAACATGGGAAAGTCTTTTTATGATCTCCCACTCTTTAAGTCCATCCCAAGTGCATAAAGCCAATTTCCCACTTCTTCCTCCTTTTGTAAATTCCTCAGATACCTTTGTTGGAGAAAATTATGTACCTTCTTGGAGAAGGGTCTACTGTTCTGTTTTGTTTTCTGGTCTTCTAATGCATGGTGGTTCAAGGAACACACTTTTATTTTTATTTTTCTCAAACTATTTAGGAATCCCTCCATGTTTCAACTAATGATGTGGTCACTATTTTTCTGAGTTGTTATAGTGTTGTAGGTGCAATTTTGAGTGATATAAGTGTGCTGCCAACTTTAACCAACACTTATTACACCATACAAATTCAAAAGGGCACTCTTTGTTGATAAATGTGTACACTACCATCAGGCTGGAAATGTAGAGTCTTCACATAGATCCAGTAAGCAAGATACTCGAAAAAGGAACGATTTTCCAGTCAAAAAATTTTACCATAGACTTTTATAAGCTACACTAAGCTCATTTGCTGACTTGCTTATGATGTTGTCCTTATAGATAGAGAAATTCAGACTGAAAATTTTCTGAAAATGACGCTAAAAATGTTGAGTCTTTAGTGAATGTTTCAACTAGGCATTTAGTCACACAATTTGGTTCCATACTACTGTAGGTGTCATTTCACAATTTTAATCCACGTAGCTTGCACAATACCAATTACCCATATGGAAAACACATTTTAACTACCAAATCTGTTTTGCATGGAATACAATTCCAATAGTGATGAAATAATAGGCACTGGCAGCTAATTTACCAATTTCAAGGCATAGGGATTAGAATGAGGAAACCTAGTTCATATACAGCACCAAATATTTGGCACAAGGCTCAACAATTCTTTATATCTCCATCATGCTGCCTCTGCAACTAAGTCACACGCCCTGACCCAACTGAGATTTTCTAAAATAGCCAATTAATCATTTTGTTTCCCATGAAAGTTGAGCTTCTACTATAGGTAACACCACACGGCCAACAAGCATGAAAAGCACTCTTCCCCGCATACTCAAATTCATTAGGCCTCCTGGAATTAATAAAACTCTTATAATGTGTCTTCAGCAGCTCATATCAATCCCCACATTCCATCTGTAACTTCCAGCAACGACCATGCTTGTTCTCCGGTTGATGCTCTACATGTTACAGATGGCAAAAAAAACGAAATACTTCTACATCGATGCTCGCACGATGACTAGCATCGCTCAGTCAATTTATATGCTTATTTACGAGTCTTCCACCGTTGACCATGGATTTACAGCGCTGCCATAATCCACTTGAAACCACACACATTGATCTCTGCAATGTTCACTTGGAGTCGTGGCTTGGCTTAGTTAAACCGACTCTTTTAATTAATTTATATATATATATATATATATATATATATATATATATATATATATATATATATATATATATATATCAAGTAGAGTGATCCGTCTTGGGTAAGGTGGCTACCTCCAAGCGATGTCTGCATATTTTGACTCCCTTGCTGCCATCATCAGTCACGAACCCTTATTCTGTCACCCACACACAGTGAACTTGACCCTCCTAGCGGCTCACCCAACCACACAACCTGTCCGCACGATCTGCAATGAAACTTCGCCCTGGCTATGGCTCGTGGTTAGAGGATGACCAAATCCCACGGCCTCTGATCATCCCAATCGCATTGCTAATATCAGCCTTGGCAACATCATGCTTGGAACCTCACGCGGTCATGAAGCACATAATTTATCCATTTCAAAGTGATCTCAACCCCCTTTCGATGGCTTTGAATTCAAATATTTTACCTCCTATACTGACACAAGCTTCTCTGGATGAATTTTCTTGCGGATCCTTTTAAATTATCTTTAGCCCCTTAAAATTGTTTCAAATTCAGAGATGTCCAGCCTTCAAAAATATTCAAATTGGCCCACCATGTGAATTAATTTAGCCATATAGCGTTCCCCTATCAAATAAATATATGGCCCCACCATGAAATCAGACTCTAATATCCCCGTACAAATTGTAGAGCGATTATCAAGTAGGAGAAAAATTTATAGAAAATTCCCTGCCCAAATTTCTTCGGAAAATAAAAGAATTCGATCTTTCTTTCTCCAGGAATAAATTTCTTTCGGTACTTCTCAAATGAAATCCTTGAACTATCTGCAACTGGTAAAATGAAAACGTTAATCTTGGCTCTTCAAAATAGATCTGAAATAAACCCTCAGGCTAGCAAGATGCACAACTATGATACCACCATAATATCCTGGATGGGATATTTTAATTAAAAATGCAGAAAAATAACTAAACTCCACAATATGTCGTAAAATAACTATTTATTCAACAGAATATTGCCATGTAAAATAAACACATAAGCACTGCAATCGATCAACACATCAAATATTAATAATCTCAACATTTTATTATAGATAATAACTGGGGTTACAAATACATCTGACCCAAAGAAATAGCTGAGATAGAGAACTGGCCACCAAGATGAGCTGCTGCACTGTACTGGCCTCAAAACTGAACTGCTGCACTCTCCCTTCAGAAACAGTTGCCACTGAACCCACCAAAGATGATGAAGCACAATTTGATGATCTGAATGATCCTCACACCAATCCCTAAAGCTCTGCGAAAATTATGAGTGAAGTCTCCTCAAGAGAGTTGGGTTTTCGTCAAACACTCACAAATCACCTGAGGGTTTCCGTCCTGTGGCTACGGCTAAAGTAGAGAACCACGTCTCACACCTCTCATATGATAAAATGATATGATCCAAAGATATCTCTCAATGGCCTCCTTCCTTTCTTTTATATATCTCTTGGAGCCTTCTAGAGCATTATTTTATTATTGTTTTATTCATGGAGCACTTTTCCCTCTTATTAAAATATCCTTTTTAACGCAGAAAAGGGTAAATCGGCTACCATGCCTCCTCTGGTCACTAAAACCCGTGTTTAACCACTCCACCATGTAGGTATCCTCGTATCGGTTCCAATGAGCTATTACACTAAGGTTTTCCATCATGTATTCCTCCCGAAATGCCATCTTGAGCGTAATTAGTTGAGTTAAGCCCAAAAATAAGTCAAATTTCCAAAATTTATTGGAATGCACTGGAATGAAAGCCAAACTGCTCAGATGATGGAATATATCAAGCAAATGCCACCCGATCGCATAGAAACTCCTCAAAACTCCTAAAAAAATCCCCCGGGCCTGCTGATGACACGAACCTGTACCTGTGATCGGTGTGCTTCTAACTCTGGAAGTCCATCCTAGCCCTATCATAGGTGACACCACAACAAGGGAATATTACAATCTTTTAAATATATGTTTGGTTTTGGGCTGAGAAACTTCAATAAAAGTTCATTAAATTAAATGTTTATGCAAATTAAATTTTTATGCACACACTAGGAGTATTGTGCTATACTCGCAGACTCGCCCACTGTACTTTCACAGCTTTTCACTGTAATTTCATAGCTTTTCATACTCAGTTCACATAATAGAAATTTTACAAAGAGTAAAGTTGTACAATCTGTAATATTTTATGTATTTTTACAGTTTCGAATATATCAACGATTTTTATAATATAACTCTTACAAAGACTAAAGTTGCACAATTTGTAATGTTTTATGTATTTTTATAGTTAGGAATATCTCTACAACAATGAACAGAGGAAAAAAATTGCAAACATTTGTCATCAATATTTCCTCACTGATATGCTCGAAATCTAGTTTTATTATAATTTCTAGATGTAAAAAAAATAGGATATGTTTGACTAAAAATAGAAAGGGAATATTTTTTTTTTATTTTTCTAAGATAATTAAATAAAAATAAAAATACAATACAATTTCCAGATCCAAAAAAATAGGATATGTCTAACTAAAAATAAAAAGGAATTATTTTTAACATTTTTCTAAACTAATTAAATAAATATACTATACACACTAGCGAGTTTTCAATCATCTGGATTTTAGCATAAGAAGCCATTCATTATTGTGCACCTCACTACCATACTCAAACAAATCTAACATTCTAGAAGTCAAGAAACAAAATAAAGAAATTTAACGATACAATGCATAAATGTGCATGGATAAAAATAGTGGAATTGTAGTGTGTCAGATTTATGGTATGAATTTATATTAGTACTATTTAAAAAATGAAAACCTTGAAAAACTTATAAGAGAAACTCAAAATTCTTAGATAAAATACAATTTTTTTTTCAATAATACATGGTAATTCTACTTAATTTAAAGTCAAAATTCCCGGAGAAACTACAAAAAACTTTTCAATAGGAATATCTTAATACATAGATTTTCTATTAAACATACCCTAGAAGAACTTTTAAAGCTCAAGAATCCTTCTTGACTTTGGACCTTTCCATACCTCATATACTGAATGCTAGTTAACATTAGATCAGGTCTATTCAAAGATATTCTCATTAAAGAATCCAGTGTATCCAACCCTAGCCTTGATTTTCTAATTTCCTTGATGATGTTTTGCTTAGAAAATCCTCTTTCACAATCTACTATACTTGCAGGAATAGTGAGCACAACTTGCCATCATTTCATCATATTAGGATAAGTTTTGTGCCATTGTTTTGTGTTTTAAAAGAATTTCCATGCTTCTTTCATAGAAAAAGCCTCACAAGCTAGATTTAATGAATAAAAAAAAGGGTGAAACTCTCTTTTACAAGATTTAACATGAAATAAAACTACAAATACAACACCACTTCATATGGTATGTTGCAAATTTTGAAAAATATTTAAATCCAATGCTCTATTTTTCTCATGATTGCGTCGCTCTTCTGGATAATAACAAGGGTTGAACAATTTTACTGCATTAAAAAATGAAGGTCTAGAAATCTTTCATTTGAAGAGTCTATGAGAGTCTCTATATAACCTTATGTGAGTTGCTGACAACTCTCTTATGTACCTTCAATACAAAGCTTCATAAATTGTTTCCTTGCTTCACTGGATTCAATATCCATGGCTGAGATAGAGATGTATCGTAATTCATGTCTATATACCATTGTATCTTCATCTTTAATATGAATGTATCCATTTTGAGAATGACTTAAAAATTTTGAAAAATAAATTGAGCCTTCTACAAATGTCTCTTTTCTCAGAAACCATCTAGATAATGTGCTTATAGCCACTTCAAGAGCCAAACCAATAGTTGTAATGTCTACAGTTTCATATTGAAAATTCATATTCAACTTATTCAATTCCCCTAGCACATGAGCAATCATATGTAAGCAATATTGGATAGAATATATTTGTGTCTTATCATACCATCATGAGGTTTTTTTTTCCCTTTTTCCACAAAGTTAGAATTGCAAGCATAAGCTTCACAAGCCTTATAATAACTTCCCCCTGGATAACCATATCACTGAAAGTATTTGTACAACATCAAGAAAATAAATTTGTATGACTCTAAGCAAGTAATTAAGTTCATTATTTCTCTTTGGGGTGTTTTAAACCCATGATTACACTTTGTTTGCAATTTTTTCAACTTATAATAACTCATATATTTTCTTAGAAGCACCCACCACTGCTAAAGACTCGCGATGAGCCACACAATGAACTATAATAAGGTTTGGATTGATCTTTTTCAAAAATGAAGCAAATCCATTTTCATGTCCAATCATTGCTGAAGCCCCATCTGTATAAATAGCTATCAAATATTTATATTGAAGACCTCTGACATCTATCAATTGATTGACACTATCATATATTGTTTTCCCTTTTCCATCCACTACGTCGTTGAGCTTCATAAACTATGAGATAGGTGGCCCAATGCCCTTTAACTGTAAATATGTTGCATAAACAACAATTTGTTGCTCTATGGTTTGATCAGTGATTTCATCAACCATTAATGAGAAGAAAGGACTTTCCAGCATATTTTTTATTTGAATATGTTCAAGATGTTTTGATATCCCATATATAAAATCATTTGCACACTTATGATTTGTGTAGGAAGAGTAGTCTTAAGACTTTGGCATATATGGAGTTTTTTCATCCATTAGAAATTTGTAAAGTTTCTCATACTTTGAAAGAGATAGATCTTCTTAATAGCGAAATATGCTACTTTTGTTGTAGAAATCACCCTTTTCTTATTGGAATATTCAACCTGTGTAATATGATCTGGAATAGGATTCATATTTCCCTTAGTGCATTTATCCATTGTGCCTTTGCATATTTATGCACGAATGATTTTTCATGAGTAACAAGAGCATAATGTTGTAAGGTGGTGCAACCATTCCCTAAAACCCATGGTCCATTCATCCTATACTTCTCACAGTAACTACACTTCATAGCTATTTTATCATCACACCTCACATAATTCGACCAAAGAAACTTATCTAACCATTCCATACGAAAGTGTGTTTTTGTTTGGACTTTCATTTTCGAATTATTAGCAACTTCTTCATCAATGTCATTTGTTTCTTCATCTAGATCTTGATCAGTAGAACTTCCAAAAATTTCATGTAATTTTTGTTCTAAATTAGCATTATGGGTTTCTTGAGGTGTTTCTAAATTGTTTTGAGCCTTTGAAGTTTGTCCTTTTATCCATCCATACGTTTCCCCAATTGTAGGTTGTATTTTTCTATTTTGAGACATTTGTAGGTTTATAATAATCTGCATAAAAAAAATATAAGTGAAAAGTAACGTTAATACTTTCTAATAGCACATATTTATTTATTATCTAAAAAGCATAAACATTGTTAAACCAATTATAAAAAAGAAATTGTTAAAAAATGTTAAATGTTAAAAAAGAAAGTATTAACAATTACAATAGATCATACTAATGCAATTTAGAAAACTGTTAAATAAAGTTTAACTATTATATATAAAAACTCAATTCAACAAGCTTCACATGCAAGTCCATAATCAAGTAAATATATACCCTCATATCTAATAATTCAACTCAACACCTCACATTGAGATTTGAGGGTGACATTTAACAACTACTAAATGAGTTTACATTCATTTCAAAGCATTTAAAGCTGGACAACTAAATGGAATGACACTTTTGCATCTAATAATTCTAAATTTTATTAATGTAATTTTATGAGTTACTAAATAAAATTAATATAAATATTTTATTAAATTTATTTAAAATTATTAATAATTTTGTATTTTTAGAGTATATTTTCATTGTCTTGATGATAATCTAAAGTTAGAAATAAGAGAATAATAGAACATAATATAATAATGGTTTTTTATTTAGTTGATTAGTATTTTTAAAGCAATAGAGAGTTAGCACAAAGTATTGTAATTAGTTGTTAGTTTTTTAATAAAATAAAATAATAAAATATATTTAAAGATATATTATTTTATAAAGTATCAAGATAAATATTTTTAATAAAATAAAACTATAAAATAAATTTAAAATATTTTACTATATTTATCTAGACAAGCTAATATTTTTATTAGTTTGTCAATTTACTTAATTATGAATAAGTATATACTCCCAGATTGAAATTTAAGGTCCATTTTTTTTTATCAAACTTTATTTTTACACTAATATTTACAGTAGAATCATACAAGCAATAATGTTAAAATTGCACAAAACTAACATAGAATCATACACATTATTTAGGGTTTCACACACATTGTGTTTTTATAAAGGATTTGGATAACTTGCACTTTTCCAGATTTCAACTATAATATTTATTCAAGATTCATAACTTTTGTATAGGTTTAGATGTTGTGATCCAAGATTAATCAGAATTATATATGAGCATCGGTCATTTGGTAGCTACTAGGCAGCAAAAAAAAAAAAAAAAAAAAAGTAAAGTAAAAAAATGTTAATAACGAGTACATGTTTTTGTTGTGAAAGTTCAATTTAAAATAACTTCTTCACAGTAGAATTTATTCAAGTAAAGTACTAAACAATCAACTTGATTTGAATAAATGAAAAAACCAATTAATTTACTTCTCTTTTGTGAAATGCCAATTTCATTCCAGAAACTTTCCTTTATTGGAAGGAAGAATATTTAGATAATCATAAGCACTGATATTAGGATGAATGAAATTTATAAGAAAATAAATTGTCATAAATGAAATATGCACAACATTTTTTATATATTGTAGGTTCCCAATAGCTCCAGATCTAGTCTCAAGTTATGGTTAATGAATTATAACCATAGAGTAAGGTTAGAAAAATAAACTTGGTTTATTTTTATTTTTAGGCCGATAGGCCTTCTCTTATGAAAGAGATGCAGTTTTTGATCGTCAACACTTTAAATATCAGACTGACACATGTTTCCCTGACACTTGTTCCTGGTTTCCGATCTGTTGGCAAAAACCAGTTATTGTTATCCGGCCACTCCACTCTTTGTTCTGAACTAACCGGAATCTTCATCCCCACGGACTTTCTTTGGCGTGCAACGTTCCGTCGGTTCCGCATATCATTATGGCATGACAGTTGCTGATTTTAACATTTGTATTTTATTTTTAACTTTCATATCCTTATTTAAAGTTGCGGAGCGTTGACACTCTTTCCTTTTTTTTGTATCTTCAGAGTCCAGATGGGTACACTGTTGCATCGGCTGCAGGAGATGAGATTCTTAGGTTTTGGCAAGTCTTTGGAGATCCTGATACCTTAAAGAGGACCAAGAGTAAAGATGCTGCTGGTGCTTATAACATGTATCTCACGCATATCCGTTAAGAAAATTTTCCTCCTTCAGGAATGAGCATAGGGGTACTATCAGTTCACATGGATTTAGCCAGAACCAGCTGACATGGAATGGAGATGCGGGTATTATCAGTTCAAGCGAGGGGCGTATCTTCCACAAGAAGGCAGATGGGCATCCACCAAAATCTCTCGAGGAACCAGAGAAATCTAATACTGCACCTTTACAAACCAACCGTGGGTTGGGTGATGGTGTGCCTCTCGAGTCTACACCCTCTAAAACAGATGCCTTTGCTCGTGTGGAAAAGTTGAACCTGGACATGTTTGAATGGCCTAAAATATATGTCTCCTTGTCACAGAAATAGAAGGAGGATGATTTTTCGGCGATAAAGGGAGGCAAGATTCCACAGAGACCTAAAAAGCGAGAAAATAATGGTGACAAAACATTTCAGGTAATGGGAACGATTTTCTGATCTACTGCATTGTTTCATCTACTTTCTGTCCCATTCTCTTTTGTCAAAAATAGGTTTAGAGGTTGAACAAAACTAAGATTTCCTGATGAGGCAACAAAATGTTATAATATCAGTCTTTCACAATTTTCATACTAGAGATCAAGAGAAATGTTGAGTTTTGTCATCCTTGCTCCTGATTGTGTGATAATTGTAGATCAGAAAGGGAGGACTTGGACTACTGTGTTGTAAAATGTATTTTCCCTTGTTTAGGTGTCTGGTTTGCTGGCATGTATCTGAGAATAATAAAAAGGGGTGTGATTTTTACCTAATGTGTTTATCCTTTGTTGTGCGGTATTTCTTTCCTGGGAATTCGTTGTCTAATCTTACCAGAGCTCGATATGAGGTTAGAGAAAAGAAGTGCATAAAGAAGGTATATTCTGTTCAAGCAAGGTTTCTTGTCAACTGTTGTGACATTGCTATGTTTTGCCATGATTTAGTAATCTTCGCTAATGTCTCGCTTTAAAATTCTACTTAAATCAATATTTAGCTCTCGTTTCAATTGGATGAACCATATTTTGTTGTTGCAGAAACCAAGGGGACTAAAGACCATGGAAATTTTAGATAGTGATTCAGAGTGAATTGGCTGCTGATGCATTGCTTAATGATTCAGACGGGTTTGCTGCTTGGCATGAGTTGTTCAATGATTCAATCCCCTAACAATATTTTCCATAAATTGGATTCCTATTCCCTTAAATTGAGCCCTTCATAGTTAAGGTGGGTTGATTGTAAATGCTTGAGAAAGAGCTCTGCTGCAAGTCTACTCGGTAGGTAGTTCCATGAAAATAATCATAGTCACTTTTCTTTTTCCCTCCCCTATTATCAGGGAAGGATTTCAATTTGGGGTTCCAAATACATGTATAGATTTCAAGTTTTTCGATTAGAAAGATATAGAAATGATGTGATAGCTAGGCAGGCTCTAACCTATCTGCCCTGGTTTTTAAAGGCAGGGCTGCAGAATCCAATGTTTCCCTTTAGGGAATTCGGAGCATCTTCTTGTATTTACTTATAGAATTGTAGAGTTTATGAATAAAATTCATTGATATCTGCACATTTTGAAGTGATTGTTTTGTTAGCCATATTGGTCTCATCTAATGGGAAGAAAAAATTCATAATGTTCTATGTGACCCTATATGGTTGGATCCTAACCTGCTGTTGCACTCCATTGATTTGTGATTTTTTTTTTTTATATGTCAAGTCTCTGTACTTATTCCAAATGAATAGACCTTACAAACTACAGGGCTAACATGGGATTAGGAATTTTGTTGGCTGATGGTTGCTTTATATTACTGAATAAGAATACCTGATTTAGCTTATTTTCAGTTCCTGGATTTTGACAAGAAGGGCATACACTTTTTGTTGGAATACTTGATGTTAATAGCAATGGATTTCATTATTTTTAGAGAAGATACAAATCACTGGACCCATTTTATTAGAATACTCAAGGTTATTACATCGTAGTTTATGTAAATGATTAGCTGGTATTATCTTCTATATCGTGATAAAAATCCCTTTATGAAGGGAAAAGACAGATGCCTGGTGGCTCTTGAGAGAAGTAGGATCTCTACAATGCGGGTTGGGGGAGATCGTGGTCTCTCGTTAAGTTTGTCTAGCATAAAAAGGTTATATATATAGATCGATAGATCTAGAGTAGCATACATATTTTTTGGCACCAGAATAATTTTGAAATGCCAAGTCAGAATGCTATGTTTTTTTAACTAAATTGAATTTTGAAATTTGCTTGAGGTTAACTGACTTTGGTTTGCAACTCAGACCTTGATCTCTCCTTTTCCTAGAAAAAACCATTTTCAAAAGTCAAGTCAGAATGCTATGTTGTTGTTAACGAAATTGAATTGTGGAATTTTCTTGAGGTGGATAGAATTTTCTCTTTCTCATTAAACCAATGTTAAGATTATACAAAGAATTCGAAATTAAGAAGATACTGGTATTGTGACTGATTCTGGATCCAAGAGTTGCTTTCTCCTTATTTACTGATTCATTTGCTTCTGCAGCGTTTGAAGGTAGTAGTCCAGCAAAGATTGTTTGAGTCTCTACATCGAGACCTGATGGTCATGTTTGGCAAGTGTGATTTTGATCCTTTGGAACTCAATAACCCATTTCCCAACAATGATGTTCCAGTTCATATGTGGAAAGGGGATGAGGATGCATTAGTGCCGGTGAATTTGCAGCGTTACATTAGTGAAAAGCTTTCTTGGATCCACTATCATGAGATGCCTGGGGTTGGCCACTTATTCAGCCTAATGGAAGGCATTCTTGATCATATTTTGAAGTGTTTTTCATTGGGAGAGAAATGTTAGAACAGGATTAATTAGACCTACAAATGATTTGATGTAACATGTGATGATGTATGCAAAAGAATATATTTTAGTTTTTCTTCAAACCTAAAAAAAAATATTATGAGATATCTTCTAGTCTATATCAGATTCTTTATGATTTGCACTCTGGTGATCCTTCCACAATCTTCTAGCCATTTAACTTGTCTTAGAAGATCTGTAGTGTGTGTGTTATGTATCAAAGTATTTCTGTTTAGATATTCTTTCTGCTGTAACAACAATAACTTATGTTTAACTTTGTTGAATCAGATAGGGATTTGAGGGTTTAAACATTTTTCCTTCAATGCCCATGTACCTCCAGCATATTAGTCTAAGGTGCATGAGAAAAACCAAAAACATGATAACAAGCCCTGTTACTTGAAAATTAAACATGAGGGAAAGCATCCATTCAACCACTTTTTTGTGTTTAATTAAGCTTCACAATCATGTAAGGATACTTATTCTTTTTAGTTGAATTAAGAAAAGATCAAGAAGAATATATTTGATTTATTTGGGTAATTCTATTTAATCTATCAGGAGCTTTGAACTGTAATCCGTTAAAACATTTGTGAAGCATAGTAGCAATAGATGACTAGAGTGTTTTTTCCTTTCCATACACTCTTTGATCAGACCCCTTTTTTGAATAATTTGATTGGCCAATGTCAATACCTGACTATGGATTGCACACCCTGAAAATCAAATTCTGTTGAAATAAAAATGAAATACGATGATATTTTTCTTTAGTGTAAACCTCTCAATGGTTGTCCCATTATCTGTGGTTTAATTTATGGATATGAAATCAACTGGTTCAAGGAAATTTGTGTTCTTTAAGTGACAACATGACTCAATCTACTTGCAGATCTCCTTTTTGAGCTTCATTTGTGATATGCATCTTCTGCTGCTCTGTTCAAATATTCTGTCACAATCTCCCATTACTCTAGCCAAAGTAGCTACATCCTCTTTCAAATTGACTTTATAAAACAAATACAAAAATTATATGGAGAAAAGCTCCAAAAACCAGAGAAAAAAATATGAATATGAGAATCGGGAAACATTCACTTTTTAGAAACCAATCATGTACGCTTTCATCATGAAATTGAATGTTATGCGGTTTTTAGGCATTTTGTTTGAGGTTTTAATGTGTTGTTGGTTGTCTTTATTGAATAATAAACCTGTTGGAGGCACACACAAATTTTTTCTTTTCTCTCTTGCAAATTTGTTTCTTGGAATTCAAATGTGTTGTCATTTGGTTGCTGGAAACAACATGATTGTAGTTGCTGGATGAGAGGCAGAGAAAAAATGTTATGCCATTTTTAGGCATTTTGTTTGAAGTTTTAATGTATTGTTGCCTATATTTATTGAATAATAAACCTGTCGGAAGCACAAGTAGAGTTTTTCTTTTCTCTGTGGAAAATTTGTTTCTTGGAATTCAAATGTGCTATCTTTTCGTTGCTGGAAACAACATACTTGTATTATTATTCAAAAATAAGGCAAAATGTGCAGTCAATTTTTTTGAATGTAGAATATTGTGGTCCATCTGCAACAAAGCTAGCGTGCAAATGAAATTGCAATAGTGAAATAGTCTCAAATAATTTATTTCGATTTTCAAATAGGGATATGCTTTACAAAAAGTTTTATTGTTTGGATAGCCCTGCAACTAAGAGATTCAACTAAGTTTTAATGTTTGGCATTGAGCTTCAAAATTTGAGATTTTCCAATACATTTTTTCCTTCATGTAAAAAAACTACAATTACTTCAAATT
Organism: Pinus albicaulis; assembly: GCA_034641835.2. Lineage (NCBI taxonomy): Eukaryota > Viridiplantae > Streptophyta > Pinopsida > Pinales > Pinaceae > Pinus > Pinus albicaulis. Next base: position 1,219,673,853 of record CM076580.1, read on the forward strand.
AATATTTCACAAACAATACTCCTATCGGCCTCTCTTTGCACCTTCTAGGGCAACAACTAGTTTTATAACCATATAGTAAGGTTAGCTTCTTCTTTTTTTGTATTCAAATCTATTTTGTTAACACTTGTGGGTTATAATACATTAATAATATATAATAACTTTTTGCATATGCTTATGTGCATAGACCATATTAATCCACGATGTTAGAAAAATTATCTCAGGAATTTATGGACATATTGAAAGTTTCATATTGGAGGAAATTTTGAAAGTTTGAGATTGGAATTGCAAGAATATATGAGTAACCCAACTCACCACTAATGAAAAAAATTGTGAGTCTTTTATGTCAATAATTCAATTAATCAATGATGTGATCTGCTTAAGTGTTTTTGAAAACTCTTTGCATTGCTCCTATTTTTGCAATAAGAATTGTAGTAAGTACAGACCATCATTTCCAGAATTCTTATTATAAATTATGCTTCAAGAGTGATTACTCACATATCCTTGAAATTACTAAGTGCCACCATGTTTTACAATTGACGTATACTTGGTAATTACATGCTATTGACATTTCACAGATTTCATGGTGCAAATTTTTTTGGTTGCAGATTTTTTTATTTTTTAATGTTTTTGGTGTTTTTCACATGAGGTTTATACTACAATTTTTTTATTTATTTTTATTTTTTTAAAGAAATTATAGTGTGGTTTTTGTTCATTTAAATGTATATAGAAATTCAATGCTATAAAAAAAAAATCAAGAAATGATACAAATTTCTTAACTCAACCTTCAAATTATGAATATTTTTTGTTTTTATTTTTGGAAATGGAGAAGATAGAAATCATAAATTCTCTTCATTTGAAAGTTAAATTGAATGATAAATAATTCATGCACCCTAACCTTATCATACCAAATTTATCAGATATGCGACTTCAAAATTGAAACCATTTATGATCTTAGAATGGATCTGAAATTTCTATTTGAAAGATTATCCTAATATTATAAGATAATTGAGAGCTTAACTCTCATTTATAGTAAATTATTGCACACAACATTAGAAATTTACTCCAATGTTCATTTATAGTAAATTATTGCACACAAAATTACAACTTTACTCCTATTTTGAACGTTCCATGTGCTAATACATTATGGTTATCTATAGCTCCTACTAACTTTGATCGAGTTCAAGGCTCTGTGATTATGAAGGACCTTCAAATGTGATTATGAAGGACCTTCCAATAAATTTATCTGACCAAGTTCATGAATCTAACTGTGACTATGAAGGACCTTCAAATAGCTTTATCTGACCAAGTTCATTTTTCTAACCTTACTGTAACGGTCAACCCAAAAAAAAAAGTTAAAAACTTACCCAAACCCTTAAATATTTATTGAGCTTGACTTAACCAGTACACTTCCATATAATTTTCCTATATTCTAATTGTAAACATGGGTTATAAATTATAAAATACAAATAAATTTCATTCCTATTCCATTAACTTATTCTAATTACATGCCGCAAACCTATACATACATTGTTTAAACACCATTTACACTATTTGGAAAAAGATTATATTAAAATCATTTCATATGGTTATGAGATGTACACTGGCTACATTTCTGACACCGTACCACACTTTGGAATTAACGCTTGTACAAACATTGTCAATACCTATCTATGTTATTATTTCAGGTCATGTAACAATATTTTAGGATATACAATGCATTCATCTAGCCATGGGTAATTAATATGGTAGTTCACAGTTGACATGGAATTTAATTAACTCAGTCACCCTAGGCCTACGGATTCCCAACTGTAAACTTCTCCACTTTTGATCCGTTCGGAATAATATCTACGGTTGATTGGTTATCTAGGGTTCTAGGTTGGTTTTTAGGTAATGCCTACCCCTAAAACCTAATCATTTTCTCTTTTGGTCGGAATGACGCTCGAGCTTTGCTAGCCGTCTCCATGGAGGTGGTGCTATACCTTTCTCCGCCTGGCTAAATCTTACATATTTTCGGCATCCATTATCAATGGTGAGATCTCCACCTTGCTCACACGTTTCATTTCGTCAAGACTGCTCTTTCAATACCTACTATTTTCAGAGGTATAAATAGATAATTCTTGTATTTCATGTTATATGTTTTCTTCTTAATGAAAATTAGTTTAGATTTAACGGCCAGGGTTTCCACCCTCCTCTAGCTTCGCGATTCTGGGAACAATTATGGATCTACCTTTCATTTCTAGAAACCACTAGTCTTCCCTTATCTTCACTGAGAAATTTACATGTATAAGCTATTTTACTTTATCGATTTTTGGTGTTTTATATTGTGTATTCCTTTTCTACGCTCATATACACATTCAAAGTTTAACCACAAGAAGTTTTTTTTGCAGGTCCATATATTTTCCCACTTCCACATGGAGGTAAACTTAAGGTAAATCTTCCTCGTGCGACTAGTTTTTTTTCGTTTCTCCTGTAATTATTTTTTATTTTTCAGGTCTATGTGTTTTCTCTTACCCATTTGTTTTCTTTCTTTAAAGGTATTCTCCATTGCAGTCACTTATGATTTGGGTTCCATTTCCAAGCTTACTTTGGAGTCCACTCACAATTATTATACATGCCAGGTAATCACTCCTAAACGGAGTCTTGTTGCCCCTATCCAGTTCCACAATGACTATAGCGAGCTTTGAGTTTTCTTTGTTTAAAAAAAAAAAATGTATCTATGCCACTATGTTTAATTCAAAGGATTTTTCCATGCTTGGACATTTTCCCTAGACTCAGTAATTTTCTACGGTTCCTTGTAAATGATACGCTTACCCCAGTGAAGGGTTTTTCCATCGTTGTAATGATATTAAGCTATGCTTACTGTTTAAAGATTTTTGACTAGCAAGGTATTTTGCATTTAGTAACCGTAGCTTTATTTATTTTTGTGGAGTGTTGTCTTCTTATACTAGTGGTGTTTGTGTGCTATTTACTTCTGCATAGTCAAAGTAGTTATCCTTTCTAGTTTACATTTTGTTAAGGAAAAGAAAGATGTTAATTACATTTTATCCATTGTATTGTTCTCTTCCATTAAATAATGAGTCTAGACTATTTTCTTCATGAATAATCAGTTCGGTGGGTTACTTCTTGGCCTGGAAAGTTCTATGCTAATTCTAGTTAATCATCCATAGTAAATGAAATATTAATTTATGTATTCTCTAATTCTAGTTATATATATAATGCTATCACTAGCTTTCAAGATTTTTATAGTATCATTTTCTTGATATTCCACTTATCACAAATTTATGGTTATATTTTCCTATTTCCACTGCTTTCCTACAGTTCTTTTTCCCTGCTGTACTCTTTGGATTTTCTGCATTCTAGTTATAATAAAATTGTTTTCTTTTCTTCAAGCACATGTCTGGACCATCATGTTTTTGTCTATCATAGATGCAGGGAATCACCTACAGGGAGCTTTCGTCAAGATTGCACCGAGTTAATAGTTCCTTGTCGTTAGCTATTAATATAATTCTTATATGACTTTTAATTAAAGGAATTCACTGTTATCTTATCATTAGTATTGTAATAGTCTAACAGACCCTTCTAAATTTTTTAAATAAAAAAAAAAACATATTTTTTTTTCTTTTATAAAAGCATTCTTGTATAATTTCCCTAACTCTAAACATAGAACTTAAATATTCAAATACACAAAAAATTTATTTACTTATCTGACTCTCAGCTTTTGCTGATGGTAACCTCCCTTCTTTGAGAGAGGTAATCATGTCCTCATCTCTTCCCCCATGCTCCAAGATAGAGATATACGTGTTGACAAAATACTGGAAAAGACCCTTGGACAATTCGGTCAAGTCTGCTATTTCAACAATTTTAAGAAGTTAGATTATTCCACTGGTTACACCAGCTCTGGAATTCTTCTTCGGAAATTTTCCTTCTCCAATTACCGAACAAAACCCCTCTTCCTTAGTGGGATATCCCTTTATCCCTAGAGGTTGGGTAACTATTTGAACTGATTCTGTTCAACTAACTCTCAATTCTTGAATTAATTTTTACCATCAGTCTATTTCTATTTTATGGAATTCACTTCCATATTTAATTTTATTAAATCCAAAAATTAATTTATGTTCATAATGTACCATTTGCAATATAAATATTAATAATTTCCTTAATGTCTTAACAATGTACTTAATCATTAGTTAACATTAAACCAGTTGTTACAACTTCCCCCTTGGAAGTGAACACCATCCTCGGTGTTCTCATTCTGCTCTAGCAAGTAGTTCTAGATATGCTTCCCGAACAAAACCTTCATCCTCCCAGGTAGCCTCATCTGGGCCAAAGTGCTTCCACTGCACTTTAACCTGGGTGATGGCTCATATCTGGAGCATGATTTCTCTCCGATCGATTATACATTTAGGCTTGACTAGAAACTCGCCATCCAGTTCGACCTGAAATCAACAAACTTTGAGTTAATTTTCTCATAAACTTCAGTATTTGTAATCAAGTCTTGTATACATATCCTACTTGAATAATTTTCCAATGGATTGTGTACTTTGGATTGTGAATGTATCGTTTCAATAATGATACATGAAAGACGTTGTGTACATGAATATGACTGGGAAGTGCCAAATGATAAGCCACGGGTCCTACCCTTTCCAATATTTGGAAAGGGCCACAAAACCTGGGTGCCAACTTGGCACAAGACTTCCACCTTAAAGTGATTTTCTTTGGTTTGATCCTTACGTACACATGGTCTCCCACCTCAAACTCACGATAAGTCCTTTTCTTATCTACATACACCTTTTTTCTATCCTGAGATGACTTCAAATTCTGTCGAATTTTCTTTACCTTTGTCTCCATTTCAATTAACATATCCGGTCCAAGCATCAACTTGTTTTCTGGACTACTCCAATTAATAGGAGTTCTGCACTGTCATCCATACAAGGCCTCGAACGGACTCATCTTAAGGGATTCATGATATCCATTATTGTATGCAAACTCCACTAGTTACAGATATTCTTCCCACCTAGTTGGTTGTTGCATTACATACATACATAGAATATCCTCCAAGATCTAATTTACTCACTCTGTTTTCCCATCCGTCTATGGATGATAATCGGTACTAAAATTAATTTGAGTTCCCAATCCTGTAAACAAAATTTTCCGTAATGCTGAATTAAACTTCACATCCTTGTCAGATATGATAGTCTTTGGGATACCATGCAATCTAAAGATCTCTCGCATAAATATGTCTGCTATCTGCACTGTCGTATAAGTGGAATACACTGGTATAAAATGTGTCACTTTTCTTAATCTATCCACCACTACCATTATAGAATCATTATGCTTCTTTGACCTTGGTAAACCAATGATGAAGTCTAAATATATCACCCCCTACTTCCATTCTGGTACAGGTATAGTCTGCATCAGAAGATGCTAACAACAATTAGGAATATACCATAAATAAATAAATATCAACACAAAATTATCTAGAAAGGGGTGGAATATACCATGCATCAGCCTCATAAAGGTTGTTGGCGGATTAGTCAATCCAAATGGTAACACCACAAAATCGTAGTGTCCGTACCTAGTACGAAAAGCAGTTTTATGTATGTATTCATCTTTTATCTGGATCTGATGGTATCCTATCCTTAGATTTATTTTTGAAAATATCGTAGCTCCCTTCACTTAATCAAATAGATCATCAATCCATGTTAAAGGGTATCTATTTTTTGCAGTTAATTTGTTGAGTTGGCGATAATCCATGCACATTCCCATGTTTCCATCTTTCTTCTTCAGAAATAGCACTGGTGCTCCCCAAGGGGACAAACTTGGTTGGATGTACCCTTTATCTAGTAGTTCTTGTAACTACATCTTTAGTTCAGTTAATTCTGGTATGCTCATTCGGTATGGTGTCCTCAAAATGGGTGATGCTCCAGGTATCAACTCTATGGTAAAATCAATATCCCTTTTGGGTGGCAAGCCTGATATTTCCTCTGGAAATATGTCCATAAACTCTTGTACTATCGGAATATTTTCCATCATTGGAGCCTTCTCTTTGGAATTAGTAAAGCCCACTTGTATGGAATATAACTCACATCCTTTCCTCATGCAATTACCCATTTTATATGTTGTAATTGGACGCAACTGTAGAGGTTTCTTTATACCCTGAATTTCTTTACAGGTTCCATATTGCATTATGTAGTAGATGATCTTTTCCTTACAGTATACTAATGTCCAGTGCTTCTCCAACTAGTCCATACCAAGTAGCACATCATAGGATCCCTGAAGAAATATATTTAGATCTACAGTTAACTGTTGTTCACTAATTTATAGTGCACAGTTCAGAATCTTAGCACAAATTTTCCTCTTTGCTCCGGTGGCTAACTGTACCAGCCATGGACTTCTAAATTTCTGACTCTACAATTTACAAATCTCTACTATTTTGGGACTTACACAGCTTAAAATTGCACCTGGGTCTACCAAAAGAGAAACAGGTTGAGAGAGTAATTTACCTTCCAATTCTATCATTGTCGGTTGGTAGTCTGCCTGTCGATCCTCTAAGGATGCATTAATTCTGGGTATATTTCTAGCTATGTCTTCCACCTTTGAGGCTTCTTGTAAGCTAGTAATTGCCTCGCTTCTTCCTTGCTATGGATAATTTCTATAATAGTGTGCCTCACCACACCCTCAACACTGTAGAGGTGGCTTCTAATTTTGTGCCTGTTCTGGTTTGCTGGAAGCTTCTGTGGGTTTATATTCTGCAGGCCATCTTATTCTTTGATGATTCCTTCAAAAAAAATTTCTAATTGAGCTTCTGGCAGCACTCTTGAAATTACTGGTTCTATTTTTGTTGAAACCAAAACTGCCCTTATGTTCTTTCTTTGTCTGCCAACTTTTACCCTACTCTCCTTTTTCTTTAGCTTGCTAGTAACACATTATTGCCTTTCAGATTTCCTCATCCATAGTTTTGGGATTTAAAAACTCAATACGTTCCTTCATATGAGTTGGTAAATGGCTCAAGAACCACTATACTTTTCCCTTTTCATCCCTCAAATAAGGAACATAATGCAGTAAGAGAAGTAAACTTGGTAACATACTCATCCATTGTCATTTGTCCCAGATTTAATTCATGGAACTTTCTAGATTTTTCATCATAGAAGCATTCAGTTAAGTATTTATCCCTAAAATACTGCTAGAACGAATCCCAAGTCACATCCTGATCATCTATACTACAGACATTTTTCACTTCCTCCCACCATAGTGTGGCCTTCTTGCTCAACTGATAAATGGCCAATCTTGCTTTGAGATTACTACTATATTCATAAACTTGAAAATACTTATTCATGTTTATTAGCCATGCCTCAGCCACCTCTTCCTCAAATCCATCAAATGTAGGTGGTTTTATCTTTCGAAATTCACCTTGTAGTTCCACCTTTTGTCTCTTAACTTATTTCTGGTCAGACACATTATCTAACTCAGCCTCATTGTAGTTTTTATTTCTATTACTCCACTGAGATTGAATTCTTTCCACTCTGTCAGTAGTGTGATCTCTTGATCGTTGCTCATTTCTTTCCTGCATGTCTCTGTCAGGGATGTGTTGTTCCATTCCCTGATTCTGTTTACCTAAGAGGATTTTTAATATCCTCTCATCTTCTTGCATTAAATGGGTATTATCACTTTGAACTCTCACCATTTCCTCTTGTATCTTCTGCACTCTATTTAGCAGAATACTAGTTTGGTGTTGTTGTTCCTCTAGCAGTCTGCTTGTTTTTTGGTGTTGATGCACACTCAACTATACCCACATCGACGGATTCCTTTCTGGTCAGGGTTGCCTTTCCTCGATGTTTTGGGGTGGCTGTTGCATTTGCCCCCTTCTCATATTGTCTCCTCTTATACTTATTTTCTTTATATGTGCATCAGTATACACACAACTTAAAACGTTAGTTGACCCTTAGGGTAGCACGCTGCTCTGATACCACTTGTAACGTGCAACCCAATTTTTTTTTTTAAAAACTTACCAAAACCCTTAAGTATTTATTGAACCTAACTTAACCACTACACTTCCATATAATTTTCATATCTTCTAATTGTAAACATGGGTTATACACTATAAACTACATATACATTTCATTCATATTCCGTTAACTTATTCTAATTACATGCCACAAACCTATACATACATTGTTTAAACACCATTTACACTATTTGGAAAAATATTATATTAAAAGCATTTCATATGTTTATGAGCTATACACCAGCTTCATTTTTTACAGTGTACCACACTTTGGAATTAAAGTTTTTACAAACATTGTCAATACATATCTATGTTATTATTTCGGGTCTTGTAACAAGACTTTTAGATATACAATGCATTCATCTGGCAATGGGTAATTAATATGGTAGTTCACAGTTGTCATGGAATTTAATTAAATCTGTCACCACAGGCCTATAGATTCCCATTTGTAAACTTCTCTACCATTGACCTGCCCGGATTGGTTATCTAGGATTCTAGGTTGGTATTTGGGTAATGCCTAGCCCCAAAACCTATAACCATTTTCTCTTTTTCTCAGAATGCCACTCGAGATCTGCAAGTCATATCCATGGTGGTGGTGCTATGCCTTTCTCTGCTTGGCTAACTTTTGCACAGTTTCGACATCCGTTACCAATGGTGCGCTCTCCACCTTGCTAACCCGCTCATTTCATCAAGATTTCTCTCTCAATACCTACGATTTTCAGAGGTATATATAGATAATTATTGTCTTTCATGTTACATATTTTCTTGTTAATGAAACTTAGTTCAGATTTAACGGCCAGGGTTTCTGCCCTCCTCCAGCTTCATGATTATGGGAATATTTTTTGATCTACCTTTCATTTCCAGAAACTACCAATCTTCCCTTATCTTCACTGAGAAATTTACATGAACAAGCTATTTTATGTTATCCATTTTCGGTGTTTTATATTTTGTATTCCTTTTCTACGCTCATATACACCTTCAAAGTTTAACCACGGGAAGTTTTCATTGCGGGTCCATTTATTTTTCCACTTCCACGTGGAGTTAAACTTCAGGTAAATCTTCCTCCCGCGACTAGTTTTTTTTTTCGTTTCTCTTGTAATTATTTTTTATTTTTTAGGTCTATGTGATTTCTCTTACCCATTATTTTTCTTTCTTTCCAAGTATTCTCTGTTGCAGTCACTTACGATTTGGGTTGCATTGCCAAGCTTACATCAGAGTCCACTGACACTTATTATACATGCCAGGTACTCACTCCTAAACGGAGTCTTGCTGCTGCTATCTGGTTCCATAGTGACTATAGTGAGTTTTGAGTTTTCTTTGTTTAAAAAAAAATGTATCAATGCCACTATGTTTAATTCACAGGTTTTTTCCACGCCTATGCATTTTCCCCAGACTCAGTAATTCTCTACAGTTCCTTGTAAATGATACGTTTACCCCAGTGAAGGGTTTTTCCGTCACTGTAAAGATATTAAGCTATGCTTACTGTTTAAATATTGTCGACCAGGAGGGTCTTTTGCATTTAATAACTGTTGCTTTACTTATTTCTGTAGAGTGTTTTCTTCTTATATTGGTGGTGTTTATGTGCTATTTACTTCTTCATAATCAAAGTAGTTATCCTTTCTGGTTTACATTTTGTTAAGAAAAAGAAATATGTTAATTAAATTTTATCCATCATACTGTTCTCTTCCATTAAATACTGAGTCTAGACTATTTTCTTTATGAGTAATCAGTTCGGTGGGTTACTTCTTGGCCTGGAAAGTTTTGTGCTACTTCTAGTTAATCATCCATAGTAAATGAAATATTAATTTATGTATTATCTAATTCTGGTTATATATATAATGCTATCACTAGCTTTCAAGATGTTTATAGTATCATTTTCTTGATATTCTTGTTACCCCAGATTTATGGTTATATTTTCCTGTTTCCACTGCTTTCCTACAATTCTTTTTCCCTATTGTACTCTTTGAATTCTATGCATTCTACTTATAATAAAATTGTGTTCTTTTCTACAAGCACATGTCCAGACCATCCTATTTGTGTCTATCATAGATGTAGGGAACCACCTACATGAAGCTTTCATCAATATTGCACTGAGTTAATAGTTCTCTGTCGTTAGCTATTAGTATAATTCTTATTTAATTTTTAATTAAAGGAATTCGCTATTATCTTATCATCAGTAATGTAACAGTCTGACAGACCCTTCTGAATTTTTTAAATAAAACAAACAACATATTTCTTTTCTCTTATAACATCATTCTTGTATAATTTCCTTAATTCTAAACAAAGAACTTAAATATTCAAATACACAAAAAATTTATTTACTTATCTGACTCTCAGCTTTTGCTGATGGTAACCTTCCTTCCTTGAGAGAGGTGATTACGTCCTCGTCTCTTCCCCCATGCTCCAAGGCTGAGCTATATGTTTTGAAAGAATACTGGAAGAGACCTCGGGACAATTCGGTCCAGTCTGCTATTGCAAAAATTTTAAGAAGTCAGAGTATTCCACTGGTTACACCAGCTCTGGAATTCTTCTCTGCAAATTTTCCTTCTCCATTTATTGAACAGAACCCCTTTGGTATAGCCCTTTATCCCTAGAGGTTGGGTAACTGTTTGAACTGATTCTGTTCAACTAACTCTCAATTCTTGAGTTACTTTTTACCATCAGTCTATTTCTCTTTTATGGAATTCACTTCCATATTTAACTTGATTAAATCCAAAATTAATTTTTGTTCATAATGTACAATTTGCAATATAAATATTAATAATTGCCTTAATTTCTTAACAATGTAACTAATCAACAGTTAACATTAAACTAGTTGTTACACTTACTCTATGGTTATAATTCATTAACCATAACTTGAGACTAGATCTGGAGCTATTAGTAACCTACAATATATAAACAATGTTGTCCATATTTCATTTATCACAAAGTATTTTCTTATAAATTTCATTCATCCAAATATCAGTACTTATGATTATCTAAATATTCTTCCTTCCAATAAAGGAAAGTTTTTGGAATGAAATTTTCATTTCGCAAAAGAGAAGTAAAAGTAATTGTTTTTTTTTACTTTACATTTTTCTCATAGTAATCATCAAGATGGTTTTGTCATTTATTCAAATCAATTTGAGTGTTGATTACTTTACTTGTATAAAATTCTAATGTGAAAAAGTCATTTTAAATTGAACTTGTCATTTATTCAAATCAATTTGAATGTTGATTACTTTACTTGTATAAAATTATAATGTGAACAAGTCATTTTAGATTGAACTTGCACAACAAAAACATGTATTGGTTATTAACATTTTTTACCTCTACTTTTTTCTTTTCTTTTTCTGCTACCTAGTTGCTACCAAATTACCAATGCTCATATATAATTATGATTAATCTTGGATCACAACATCTACACCTATCCAAAAGTTATGAATCTTGAATAATTTGGAAAAGTGCAAGTTATCCAAAGCCTTTATAAAGACACAATGTGTGTCAAACGCTAAATAATGTGTATGATTCTATGTTAGTTTTGTGCAATTTTAACATTATTTTTTGTATGATTTTACTGTTAATGTTAGTGTAAAAATAAAGTTTGATAAAATAAAATGGACCTTAGATTTCAATCATGGAGTATATAAATTGACAAACTAATTAAAATATTAGGTTATCTAGATAGATATAGTAAAATATTTTAAATTTATTTTATAGTTTTATTTTATTAAAAATATTGATCTTAATACTTTATGAAATACCATATCTTTAAATATATATTATTATTTTATTTTATAAAAAAACTAACTATTAACTACAATATTTTTCACTAACTCTCTATTACTTTAAAAATACTAATCAACTAAATAAAAAACTATTATTATATTATATTCTAGTTCTTCTCTTATTTCAAGCATTACATTATCATTGAGACAATTAAAATATACTCTAAAAATACGAAATTGCTAATATATTGAAATAAATTTAATAAAGTATTTATATCAATTTTATTTATTAACTCACAAAATTACATTAATAAAATTTAGAATTATTAGATGCAAAAGTGTCATTCCATTTCATTGTCCAATTTTAAATAATTTGAAAGGAATGTATCAAAAAGAGGGTATATTTCCATACATATGCATAAGCAATTACTGGCCTCAACCCATTTTGTAGCTTGCTGAATTGAGTTGTTATATATAATAGTTAAAATTTATTTAACAATTTTCTAAACTGCAATAGTATGATCTATTGTAATTTTTAAAGCTTTTTTTTATCATTTAACATTTTTTTTTATAATTGGTTTAACAATTTTATGTTTTTTAGATATTAAATAAATATGTATTATTAGAAAGTATTAACTTAACTTTTCATGTATATTTTTTTATACAGGTTATTATAAAGCTACAAATGTCTCGAAAGAGAAAAATACAAGCTACAATTGGGGAAATGTATGGATGGACAAAAGGACAAACTTCAAAGGCTCAAAAAAATTTAGAAACACGTCAAGAAACCCATAATGCTCATGTAGAACAAAAATTACATGAAATTTTTTGAAGTTGTTTTGATCATTATCTAGATGAAGAAACAAATGAAGTTGATGAAGAAGTTGCTAATTATTCAAAAATTAAAGTGAAAACAAAAAGACACTTTTGTATGGAATGGTTAGATAAGTTTCTTTGGTTGAATTATGTGAGGTGTGATGACAAAATAACTATGAAGTGTAGTTATTGTGAGAAGTATAGGATGAATAGATGATGGGGTTTAGGGAATGGTTTCACCACCTTACAACATGATGCTCTTGTTACTCGTGAAAAATCATTGGTGCATAAAGATGTCGAGGCAAGAGGGATAAATGCACTAGAGGGAAAGATGAAACCAATTCCAGATCATATTAGACAGGTTGAATATGCCAATAAGGAAAGGGCGATTTCTACGATGAAAGTAGCATATTTCATTTGTCAAGAAGATTTATCTCTTTCAAAGTATGAGAAACTTTAAAAAAATTTAATGGATGCAAAAACTCCATATATGCCAAAGTCTCAAGACTACTCTTCCTAGACAAATCGTAAGTCTGCAAATGATTTTATATATTGCTTATAAAAACATCTTAAAGAGATTCAAATAAAAAATATGTTGGAAAGTCCTTTCTTCTCGTTAATTGTTGATGAAATCACTGATTGAACCTTAGAGCAACACCTTGTTGTTTATGCAACATATTTAGATTCAAATGGATTTGGGCCACATATCTCATGGTTTATGAAGCTCCATGACATAGTGGACGGAAAAGGGAAAACAATATATGATAGTGTCAATCAATTAATAGATGCTAGAGGTCTTCAATATAAAGATTTGATAGTTGTTTCTACAGATGGGGCTTCAACAATGATTGGACATGAAAATGACTTTATTTCATTTTTGAAAAAGAACAATCCAAACCTTATTATAGTTCATAGTGTGGTTCATCACAAGTCTTTAGCAGCAGTAGATGATTCTAAGAAAATACCTGAGTTGTTATATGTTGAAAAAATTGCAAACAAAGTGTATTCATGGGTTCAAAACTCCCCAAAGTGAAATAACGAACTTATTTATTTTCTTAGAGTCATGACAATTTATGTTCTTGATGTTCTACATATACATTCAGTGAGATGGTTATCCAGGGGGGAAGTTATTATAAGGCTTGTGAAGCTTATGTCTTCAATTCCAACTTTGTGAAAAAATGAAAAAATTAAAAATTCATGATGATATGATAAGACATTGATATAGCCTATCAAATATTGTTGACATATGCTTTTTAATGTGCTAGGGGAATTGAATAAGTTGAATCTGAATTTTCATGTTACGAAACCAGCTCCAAAAATAGAAGAAAAGAGAGATCAACGCCTTAGAAATCAGCCACTTCGAGGGGGCAACCTCCAATACATTACATACATGAACAATTATTGGATGATACAAATGACCAAATCCTCCTTCTATATATAGGAGTCCATGGGCCCACAATATAACCCTAGCCGACCTAACAATAACAATGTAAGGGAAAAATAATAACAATATTGGGGTTATAAGGGTACAAAAATAACAATAAGGGGGCTACACTAATAACAATAAGGGACTAAAATAGTAATATAGGGACCTAACATGCCCCTCTCCTTAAAAATAAGTGTTGTCCTCAACTGTTGAGTAGCTCTGGGTGCTTCTGTATAAAATTCTCATCCTCCCATGTAGAATCTTCAGTGGGTAAGTTCTTCCACTTGATGAGATACTTTGAAATTGATCGATTTCGTAGTTGCCGAGTTCTTTCTTCTGTGACCGCTTCAGGTTCCAATATGATTTTTCCTTCCTCATCAAGCTCTGGCAATATTTTTTGAATTAGAAGATTTTCACCTATAACCTTATTTAAGCATGAAACATGGAAAACTGGATGCACTTGCAAAGAATCAGGAAGCTCTAATTTGTATGCCATAGTACCAATATTTTGCAACACCTTGTAAGGACCATAGTACTTTCATGATAATTTATTATTCTTCTTAGCTTGCTTGAGGACATTTGTTTGTATGGTTGTACCTGTAAAAATACCCAGTCTCCTACATCAAAACTTCTTTCGCTGCGATGTTGATTTTCCTATTGTTTCAATCGATTTTGCGCCAAATTTAGGTTATCCTTTAAGAGTTGGAGAACTTCTTGCTGATGTTCGATGTGATCTTCACTTTCTTCAACCTTATAATTTTCTCTTAAAGATGATGTGATGGACGATGGATGATATCCATAAAGTGCCATAAATGGGGTCATTTTTGTTCCAGTATGGAAGGAAGTGTTATACCACCATTCAGCGAGAGGTAACCGCTTGACCGATTGTGTTTGTTTACCAGATACAAAAAAATGAAGATATCATTTCAAAAATTTATTCACTATCTCAATTTGACCATCGGATTGAGGATGATAAGATGAGCTATGAGGTAATTGAGTGCCCAAACAAGAATAAAAATCCGTCCAAAAATTTCCAGTAAAATGAGATCTCTGTCACTCACAATAACGTTTGGGTTTCCATGTAGCTTTTGAATTGTGTCCATAAATGTAGTAGCAACTATACTGGCTTTAAATGGATGAGATAATGCACAAAAGTGTGCATACTTGGTAAGTCTATCAACTACCACCATGATGATACTCTTTCCTTCAAACTTAGGTAAACCTGTGATAAAATCCATTGAAATCTCCTCCTAACATTGAATTGGAATGGATAAAGGTTGTAGAAGACCCGGGGTCTTAATTGTCACAAATTTATTTTGCTGGCAAACCAAACATTCCGCCAAAAAATTTTGAATATCATATTTAAGGCCATCCCAAAAAAATTATTTCTTCACCCTGTAGTAAGTTTTTAAAAATCCTGAGTGTCCTCCTAAAGGAGAAGTGTGCAATTCCAAAAGAATATTTTGTTTTAGTTCAGAATTCTTACAAAGATATAAGAGATCTTTGTACCATAAGGAATCATTTTTCCAACTAAATGTATCAGATGTGCTAGGATCTTGCTGCAACTTTTGAATGAGTGTCCACACTTATTTTTCCTTATTTGATTCATCCCTTACTTCTATTATCCAATCTAGTTGGATACTAGAAATGGAACAAAGAAATTCTTCTACCTCTTCATTCTTTCTTGAGAGTGCATCTGCAACAACATTTAGCTTCCCTTTTTTGTAGATTATTTCAAAGTCATAACCCAACATCTTTGTGACCCATTTTTGCTGCTCTTTTGAAGATATTATTTGTTCCAAAAAGTGTTTAAGACTATCATGATCAATTTTTACCTTGAAGTGTCTTCCCATTAGGTAAGGTTGCCATTTCTTTAGTGAATGTAGTATTACTAACATTTCCTTCTCATAAATAGCTTTCTGTAAATACTTTCCTTTGATTGGATGACTTTCAAAAGCAATGGGTCTTCCTTCCTGTATTAAAACAACACCAATTCCATTTCTTGAGGCATCACATTCCACAATAAAGGTTTTTGTGAAGTTTGGCGTAGCTAAGACCGATGTTAGGCACATTTCCTCTTTAAGATGTTCAAAGGCCTTAGTTACTTTAGGAGTCCATGAAAATGCATCTTTCTTAAATAATGTTATTAGAGGTGCTTCTATTCTCCCATAATTCTTAACAAACCTGTTATAATACCCTATGAACCCAAGAAATCCTCACAATTTCTTTATGGTTGTGGGGACTTTCCATTCCTTAATGGCTTTAATTTTGTTAGGGTCTACCTTAACACCCTCGTGAGATACAATATGAACTAGATATTCCACCTCTTGTAATCCAAAGAAAAATTTGGATGTTTTTTGCATATAATTGTTTCTCCTGCAATATTTTGAGCACCCTGTTAACATGTTGAACATGATCCTTCCAAGACTTGCTGTAGATTAGTATATCATCAAAAAATACTAGCACAAATTTTCCAAGTAAGGGTTTGAAAATGGAATTCATTAACCCTTGAAATGTAGAAGGTGCATTCGTAAGGTCATAAGGCAAAAAGGCATGAAAAAAAATTCAAATGACCCTCATGAGTTCGAAATGCTATTTTCAGAATATCTTCAGTCGTCATTCTAATTTGATGATATCCTGAATGAAGATCCAACTTGGTAAAATAAATTGTTCCATGTCATTCATCCAATAATTCATCAATCACAAGAATGGGAAATTTATCTCTAATGGTGAGCTTATTAAGCTCCCTATAATCCAGTCACATGCGCCATGATCCATCCTTCTTGTGCACCAATACTACTGAAGAAGAGAAAGAACATTGACTAGGTTGAATTATACCATCCTCTAACATTTCTGCAATCATACGTTCAATTTTTCTCTTTTGGACATAAGGATATCTATAAGGCCTATTTTTTGGAGGAACACTTCCTTGAATCAAATGAATAGCATGATCATGATAACAAATAGGTGGGAGTTCTTTGGGAGTTTCAAACACCTTGGAATGATTGTCCAATACTTTTTGGAGATCTACAGAAATAGATGATTTTAATGTTGGAACTTCTAGTGAAATAATTGTGCAATTACGCCTCGTTTTTCTTTCTTTAGAAACTTTGTCACGACATTAGAGCTTATTGTCTTTCCTGGCTTCCCTGCGATACCCCATAATTTGACTTCCTTTCCTTCTGAAAAAAAAAAATCAAGAAAAGTTCTTGAAAATTAAAAGCTACTATCCCCAAATATTGTAACAATTGTACTCCCAGTACAACATCAACACGTCCCATAGGAATGGAAAGCATTGGACTATTCAATACATATTCCCCCATGGTTAGCTTGATATTATGGAATTTTCTAGAGCAATTTATAGTTCCTCCATTTGCAACCATCACTTGAAATTCTGGTGTTGGGTATAGGAAGCAATTAAATTCCTTGGCTACCTTACAATGAATAAAATTACGAGTACTACCTGAATCAATCAACATTATTGCCTTTTTCTTCTTGATATGTCCTTCTATCTTGAGAGTTTGAGGAGTGGTAATTCCTGCCAATGCATTACATGATATGGTTAGAATCATTTCTTCCTCTTCTAAGGTTGGTTCCTGGTGTATATCCTCTTCTTTTGAAGATTGTTGTTCATTTTCTTCTTCCTCTTCACAATCTATGTAAAATAATTTCTTCTCAGCACACTTATGAACTTTAGTGTATCTGCTATCAGAACTATAGCAAAGCCCTTTTTCTCTTTTTTCTTCCAATTGGTGTGATGTCAACCTTGTACTTTGTGGAAGTCTAGGAGTAGCATCACTTCCATCTTTATGTATGTGAGTGGCAGGATTCCTTGTCGCCATAATTTTACATTCAATTTTTCTTACCAACTTGAATGGATTTTCAAATGAATCAGCTTCCCAAACGTGAACTTCATGTTGGATGTTATCCTTTAAAGTCCCTATGAAGACATCAATCATGTGTTCCTCTAGAATATCAGTTACCCTTATATTCAATTTTTGGAAGTCCTCAATGTGCTCCAGCACTAAACCCTTTTGTTTGAGATTTATCAATTGGCTAAAGAAGGTGTTGATTTTTGTATCCTCATAATGTGCTATCATTTCCTCTGTAAAAATTGACCAAATGATAATTTTTTTACAGCAGCAAAGCCATCGATACCATACAAATGTATTTTTTTCTCAATGTAAAGTTGTAATGCATACCTTTTGTGTGTTTTGCACATTATTGAGATCAAATATTGCTCCATTTGTACTATCCATGTTACAAGATCCTTGCCATCAAAATTCCTCATATCCATCTTTGGAATATGGTGGTTGTTCCATCCAACATTAAATATTATGAAATCACGATTAAAATTTATTTTTTTCTCATCATGAGTTTCCTCTACTATTTTTTTGCCATTAGGAAACATTTCTTGTATCAACTTTTATAACCTTCGATGTCTAATTTTAGATAATTATTCATGTTTTCCATGTTGTCTTTTATTTTTTCATCGATCTTAGCTTTCATGTCATCCATCTTAGCTTCCATGCCATCCATCTTAGCTTCCATGCCCACTTCCATGCCATCCATATTAGCTTCCAAACCATTCTTCTTAGCTTCCACGCCTTTCTCGAAACCATCCATATTAGTTTCCATGCCTTTCTTCAAAACTTCCATTTCATTTTTTGTTGCTCTTTGCGATAGCAAAGTTTGGTGCACTTGCTCTTGTAATTTTGATATCTCGTGTTGTGTTTCTTCGTCTTCATGAGTCATAGTAGAGCCTTCTGAAGGCTTAATGGGTGTTGAAATATTTTTAGGGGGTATTCTAGAACCCAATACTAATATCTATTCTTCAATATTCCCTTGGAATAAATTCAAACTAATTTTTTTCAAATAAGACTTATGTAATTCGAAGAAAAATACACACCTTTTTCTTGCTTTTGAGGAGCTCGATATTGAAACTAAATTATATCCATGATTTTGGATCTTCAATATCTAAAATTAGGCCTTGAAATATTCCTATGAATCCTCTTTCAAATGCCACAGGTCTGACCTGATTTGGATTCTTCAGGTCAAAGTTATGCCCAATCTGCCACAATGAATTAATTATGGACTGGTTTAATAGATTGAACTTGTATGACTTGGGACGTGTCACTCTTTCCTCCTTCAACTCAAAAATTGATATACCGAAAACTACAATCTGTGTAATTGAGGCCACTTTTTACAGAGTCCCAATCCGACACTCAGAGAGAGAGTTATGATGTTTCTCCCATGGTCACCTCTTTGAGATGAAATTTGGGAGCTTGAAACAATCCTAACTTCCCCAGATCATATCTCCAAAAATATTGTGAACCAAGATCTGAAAATTTACAGGAGGTTCCTTATAATTTCAACTTCACACTATAAAAATTTCAGCTTCTGAAACTTTGTAGATGAAAATTTATAGTGAAAATTCCACTATGACCTGTTTTAGTTGAAATTCAGGAGCCTGGAAAAACCCTAACTTCCCCGAATCATATCTCCAAAAATATTGTGAACCAAGCTCTAAAACTTTTACAAGAGGTTCCTCAAGATTTTAGCCTCACGCTGTGCAAATTTTAGTTTCTAAACCTTTGTAAAAAAAGTGCTATTGTGAAAATGCCATGATGACCTATTTGGAGCAGCAAAATCCTAGAATCCAAACCTCTGATACCAAATGTTATGAAACCAACTCCAAAAATAGAAGAAAAGAGAGATCAACGCCTTAGAAATCAGCCACTTCGAGTGGGAAACCTCTAATACATTACATAAATGAATAATTCTTGGTTGATACAAATGACCAAAACCTCCTTCTATATATAGGAGTCCATGGGCCCATAATATAATCCTAGCCGACCTAACAATAACAATGTAAGGGCACAATAATAACAATATTCGGGTTACAGGGGTACAAAAATAACAATAAGGGGGCTAC
Organism: Pinus albicaulis; assembly: GCA_034641835.2. Taxonomy (NCBI): domain Eukaryota; kingdom Viridiplantae; phylum Streptophyta; class Pinopsida; order Pinales; family Pinaceae; genus Pinus; species Pinus albicaulis. Next base: position 1,219,693,742 of record CM076580.1, read on the forward strand.
ACTAATAACAATAAGGGACTAAACTAGTAATATAGGGACTTAACATTTCAAGAAGAAACTGTAGACATTACAACTATTGGTTTGGCTCTTGAAGTAACTATAAGCACATTATCTAGATGGTTTATGAGAAAAGAGACATTTGCAGAAGGCAAAATTTATCTTTCAAAATTTTTAATTGATTCTCAAAATGGATACATTAATATTAAAGATGAAGAGACAATGGTGGATAGACATGAATTATGATACATCTTTATCTCAGCCATGGATATTGAATCCAATGAACCAAGGAAACAATCTATGAAGCCTTGTATTGAAGGTACAAAAGGGAGTTGTCAGAAACTCACAAAAGGTTATATAAAGACTCTCATAGACTCTCTAAATGAAATATTTCCAAACCTTCATCTTTTGAAGGCACAAAAATTGTTCAGCCCTTATTATTATCCAGAAGAGCATCGCAATCGTGAGAAAAAATTAGAGCGTTGGATTTTAAATATTTTTCAACATTTGAAACATACAATATCAAGTGGTGCTGGATTTGTAGCTTTATTTGATGCTAAATCTCGTAAAAGAGAGTTTCACCCTTTTTTTGATTCATTAAATCTAGATTGTAAGGCTTTTCCTATGAAAGAAGCATGGAAAGTCTTTTGTAACACAAAAAAATGGCACAAAACTTTTCCTAATATGATGAAATTATGGCAAGTTGTGCTCACTATTCCTGCAAGAACAATAGATTGTGAAAGAGTATATTCTAAGAAAAACATCATCAAAGACATTAGAAAATCAAGGCTAGGGTTGGATACATTGGATTCTTTAATGATAATATCTTTGAATGGACCCGAACCATCTAATGTTGATTTCCATGTAGTTTATGAGGTATGGAAAGATGCAAAGTCAAGAAGGATTCTTGAGCTTTGAAATTTCTTCTAGGGTATGTTTAATAGAGAATCTATGTATTAAGATATTCCTATTGAAAAAAAAATTGTAGTTTCTCCGGAAAGTTTGGCTTTAAATTAAGTAGAATTACCATCTATTATTGAAAAAGTTTTTTAATTTTATCTAATAATTTTGAGTTTATGTTATAAGTTTTGGAAGGTTTTCATTGTTTAAATAGTCCTACTATAGATTCATACCATTAATCTGATACACTAAAATTCACTATTTTTATCCAAGCACAGTTATTCATCGTATCGTTAAATTTCTTTATTCTATTTGTTGACTTCTAGAATGTTAGATTTGTTTGAGTATGGTAGTTAGGTGCACAATAATAAATGGTTTCTTATGCTAAAATTGGGATGATTGAAAACTAGTAGTGTGTGCAGTATTTTTATTTAATTACTTTACAAAAATGATAAAAGAAATATTTCCTTTTTATTTTTAGTTAGACATATCCTATTTTTTTGGATCTGAAAATTGTATTGTATTTTTATTTTTATTTAATTAGTTTAGAAAAATGAAAAACAAATATTTCCTTTCTATTTTTAGTCAAGCATATCGTATTTTTTTAGATCTAGAAATTGTAATAAAATTAGATTTCGAGCATATCACTGAGGAAAGATTAATGAAAAATGTTTGCACTTTTTGTCCTCTGTACATTGTTGTAGATACATTTCCAACTGTAAAACTACATAAAATATTACAGATTGTGAAACTTTAGCCTTTGTAAGAGTTATATTATATGAAATCGTTGATATATTAGCAACTGTAAAACTACATAAAATATTACAGATTGTACAACTTTAGTCTTTATAAAAGTTCTATTATATGAAATGAGTATGAAAAATTATGAAAGTACGGTGAAAAGCTGTGAAAGTACAGTACAGTGGGCGAGTGTGCGAGTGTAGCACAATACTCGTAGTGCGCGCATACAAAATTAATTTTCATAAACATCTAATTTAATGAATTTTTATTGATGTTTCTCAGCCCAAAACGAAATATATTTTTAAAAGATAGTGAAAATCCCAAAAATGGACCCAGTTTTAGGCTCCTCAAAGCTCCTAAACTTCCTAAAACCAATCTTAATTATTAATAAATTTTAGTTAACTAAATCTCATTTATTACTATATTTTATTACTGAAAAAAATAAAATTTTAAACATAAACTTAAGTGATTTGTTTTATATATATATATATATATATATATATATATATATATATATATATATATATATATATATATATATATATATATAAATTGTTAAAATCTTCCTAACTTCTATCTTCCAAATTAATCCCCTTTAACTTGTTTGGCTCGATGGATTTTCAATATTTAAAATAATGAAAAAGGTTGTGATTAATTATTTTTTTGGAGTTTACGAGGAAAATAGATTAAATATGGGTATGTACATGCATTAAAAGGACATTTTTATGCTGAAGGTTGTTTATGAATTGAAATCTAGTCTTGATATGTTAAAAAAAGAAAATCCTAAATTAGTGTTATAGCAACGTTTGGGATCATTGAATTTTCAACTCAAAGATAAATTTACGAAATATTGTGATTGTTCGATATCCTTCTTGAATGGTGAATATTTATAGTTGAATGGTGAACTAAAAGTCCAACATTGTTGATATTTTTTTCAAGTATTCTTCTACTTGAAGAATGTCTAGATTGAGGATCATTTGCTGATATTTCCCCATTTGTTTTTGTTTATTGAGTTTTTTTAAGGAAGGTCGTGGTAAGAAGGAATACAAGTTGGTATCTCTGATACTTTTTGTAAATTTTCATAATTCCACAGTTACTCCTACATCATACAGTGGAATCTGACTAGTATTATACTCACACTCTAAGGCTTGGATGACCATGCTCTATTGAGGTTGGTGGATGTGAGGCTTGGATGACCATCCGTTGTTCAGGTTGCTGGATGTTGTACATTTCTTATTAGCATCACTACAAATGTATTGATATGTCACTAATATATGTGCAAACTATATGATTCTACCCTAAAATTTTATGAACAAAATATAGAGTTATGGCTCGACTATTGCATACAATGCTACTCGTTTTGTTTGTTAGAATTTTCACTATATTATTCTACCCTAAATCTTTATGAACAAAACATAGATTTATGGCTTTATTATTTCATAAAAGAGTTGAAGGCTGGAAGATCCAATGCTACTATTTTAGTTTATTAGCGTGAAAGGTGGAATAAGTGAAAGGCACGTAAAATGTGAAAACGTCATAAAATTTTCATTTGACATGCAGAAGGGATTTGAAATTTCAGGCCTCGTTCCTAGTATCGACTATTTAAAAATGAATAAAATTTGAAAAATCTTCATTTTGGGTGTGGTGAACTAGCATCAGTGCCAATGAATAAAATAAGACACAAATGTGTTTCATCATTCACTTTGTAAAGTTTGTTGGGTCATCCAAAAGAGCTTTACAATTGGAACCAAGCGGCATTATATATGAAGAATACATAGAAAAAATAAATAAAGAGAATCTAAGTTATTCCCATTTTTCTCATGAATTAAATTTAGTCATATATTTAAGGGGAATCCACAATAATTCTGAAATCCTTTCTAAAGATAACTTTTTTGAGTTTGAACATCTTAGCACTCCATAATTTCTCCAGGATAAGAAGAGAAAATCATAGGTAACCACAAACCACTTGGAAGTTTCGAATCTATCCCTTCCAACTTTAGATAGGGCTCCCTCTGTCTAATTTTTTGGTTGATTATATCTTAGGCTAGGTATGGTGCTTAATGGGGTATAAGTTTTAAAGGTTTGTTGGAGGGAAGGAAAACAGGCCCACTAGCATGGAGTCATGTCAAGTTGATTATTTTCCAGTGATGGGATGAAGAGATGAGGGTTTTCTATAGGGAAAGGGTAGGCATTCTTGCTGGTATAATCAAATTAATTCATTATAGGATGCTGAGTGGAAGAATGTTCAAAAAAACATATAGAGCATCAAACTATGGGATGAATTATAATTGTTGCTATGGAAAGAAAACATAAATTGTTTGGAAGATTACTTCAGAGCATTTTCAAAATGAATCCTGAGATAACTTAAAATTTAACCAAACATGAAGACATACATTCAAGGTTTTGAAATAACATAAGGAAAAATTGTAACATGAGAAAATCACAATTCCATCAAGAGATGACACAAGAATCCCTATAAATCACACCTACCTCTTCATTCACTATAAAATCAAGAAAATACAATATGAACAATGTTTTATCGCCTAAAACCTGACCAACCAACCAACCTACCTTTTTCACAATGAAAATCATGAAAATATATAAAATTATCTCATCCCTGGAATCACAGAGTCAAGTTCAACCATTTCCCTAATGACATAATCGATTATATTAAATTTGGAACTACCTGCTAGGAATAGGGACTGAATTTGTGGAAAATAGGGGTCAAATATTAACTCAATAGCTTGAACGATGATAGTTGTTACAAAATATAAGGAGGATTTTGTACATGAGTGCATTCTTGGGAGAAAAATATCTCTTTTTTCACAAATTACTCTTCATATCCTCTAAATCTACACCCAATGATCATGACTAAAACAAGAAATAACAACATCTAAAAAATAGGTTGTAAAGATTCATTTCAATATTCTAATCTATGAAACTCGTGAAGAAACTAAAGTAGGTTAGTGTTATTTGGATCATTATTAAGAAAAACCTCTTTTAATTTTTCAAAATTCATCTCCATTTGTTAATGAATTAATCTTGAAGTGAAATTGTCAAAAGCACAACAACTGTCCATACGTGTAGCAACTACTGTGCCTCTTTTGCACGACGAACCTTATTTTTAGAATATCTCCTAAAAGCTAAGCTGGATTGAAATTATTTTTTTACAAAAATTTAATATCATTATAACACTTCTTCATAACAAGTTTGAGGTAAATCGAACTAATGGATCTCGAGAAAATCCAAAAATGGTTGTAGACGACGGTTGCTCATTTCTCAAAAACTGTGAAGAATTTTGACATAAAATTAAGTGATATTATTCATCTCACCCCCATGCGTATACTATACAAATTTCATGTAAAATAGGTACAGGGTTTAAGATATATGGGTGAAAATGCGAAGATGGGTAACACTTTTGTGACAATTTGGGGCAGAAAATTTTTTTCCTCCATAGTTCGGCCGAACTCTTGTCATAGTTCGGTCGAACAATACAGGAGTTCGGCCGAACTATTGAATTTAGTTCAGCCGAACTTCATTTTCCATTTACAGTAATGACGTACTGACTACAATGGCGAACAGATTTTTCACCTGAGTTCGGAAAAGAGGCAATAAAAGTTCGGCCAAACTAAAATTTCTGCCGAACTATTATTTTATAAATATATCGCCCGCAACCTTTTCTAGGTTTCTGTTCCCATTTTCATGCTCATTTATCCCATGCGCTCGTATCTGTCTAGCACTATCCCGTGCGCACAAATCTGTCCAGCATTCCCAGGCACTCACTTCGTGCGCTCACTTATTTCTAGCATTTGCGTCCAGTCACTTTTGTTCAACATTTTCGCGTGCATTAAGCTCACTTCTATAAGTTTTTTTTGTTGTTGTTGTTTTTAATTTGGTTTTAATTTCTGTTGATTTTTTAATTTGGTTTTAATTTTTGTTGATTTTTTAATCTCTGTTGATTTTTTTGATGCAGAGGTCCTCAACGTCGTTTGCTGTGACATCAGTGTCCTCTGCAATGACTTCAGTGTCTTCATCGTCTTTAGTGTCCAGGTACGTTTAACATTCACTATTTTTCAGTAGGAAATTTATGAATGAGAGAGTTTCTGTCTCTGCTTTTTCTGGCTGTCTCTATTAATTAGATATGAAAATTTATAATACTACTGTGTACATTTGAGAATATTTTGTAACATTTTTATATAAATTATATGTATGCATGTATTTATTTTGGTTGTCTCTGCTATTTTCGGCTCTGTCTGCTAATTCCGGCTCTGTCTGCCAATTTCAGCTATGTCTGCTAATTTTGGCTCTCTGTCTGAAAATTTTGTTTCTGTCTGCTAATTTCGGCTCTGTGTGCTAATTTTAGCTCTATCTGCTAATTTTGGCTCTCTGTCAGCTAATTTCGGCTCTCTGTCTGCTAATTCGCCATAAAAGTTCCCCATTGAAACCATAAGTGATTTGATACAAAACATAGGTTTTAACCTAAGAGTAAATGCCCCTACATATAGAATTTTTTCATTTTCATATCCATGGTCTCAAACAATGAGAGAAAAAACATTTTGTATTCAGTATATAGTAAAACACAAATTAGCCATAAAATTTTCCCATTGAAGCCATAAGTGATTTGATACAAAAAATAGGTTTAAATAACCTAAGAGTAAATGCCCCTACAATTCAATCAATCTCTTGAATAGTTTTAAATAGAAGTTTTTCATTTTCATATCCATGGACTCAAACAATGAGAGAAAAAACCTTTTATATTCAATGCACATGTAAAAAAACAATTAGCCATATCTCTAGAATAGATCTAAAGAGAAGTTTTTCATTTTCATATCCATGGTCTCAAACAATGAGAGAGAAAAAAAACTTCTATGTTCAACATGTAAAACACTTGAACTATCCATAAAAGTTTCCCATTGAAACCATAAGTGATTTGATACAAAACATAGGTTTTAAACTAAGACTAAATGCCCCTACAAGTCATTCAACATGTAAAACACTTGAATTAGCCATAAAATTTTCCCATTGAAACCATAAGTGATTTGATACAAAACATGGTTTTAACCTAAGAGTAAATTCCCCTACAAGTCAATCAATCTCTTGAATTGTTTTAAATATAGAAGTTTTTAATTTTCATATCCATGGACTCAAACAATGAAAGAAAAACCCTTTTATATTCAATGCGCATATAACTTATTTAGAAACTAAAAGTAATTTAATACAAAACATAGGTTTTAACCAATTATAGAGTTTTTCGTTTTTATATCCATGGTCTCAAACAATGAGAGAGAAAAAACCTTTTATATTCAACATGTAAAACACAAATTAGCCATAATATTTTCCCATTGAAACCATGAGTGATTTGATACAAAACATAGGTTTTAACCTAACAATAAATGCCCCTACAAGTCAATCAATCTCTCAAATAGTTTTAAATATCTAGAAGTTTTTCATTTTCATATCCATGGTCTCAAAAAATGAGAGAAAAAACCTTTTATATTCAATGTATGTAAAACAAAAATTAGCCATATCTCTAGAATAGATCTAAATAGAAGTTTTTCATTTTCATATCCATGGTCTCAAACAATGAGAGAGAAAAAAACCTTTTATATTCAACATGTAAAACACTTGAATTAGCCATAAAAGTTTCCCATTGAAACCATAAGTGATTTGATACAAAAAATAGGTTTTAACCTAAAAGTAAATGCCACTACAATCAATCTCTAGAATATTTTTAAATAGAAGTTTTTCATTTTCATATCCATGGTCTCAAATAATGAGAGAAAAAACCTTTTATATTCAATGTATGTAAAACACAAATTATCCATATCTCTAGAATAGATCTAAATAGAAGTTTTTCATTTTCATATCCATGGTCTCAAACAATGATAGAGAGAAAAACCTTTTATATTCAACATGTAAAACACTTGAATTAGCCATAAAAGTTTCCCATTGAAACCATAAGTGATTTGATACAAAACATAGGTTTTAACCTAAGAGTAAATGCCCCTACAAGTCAATCAATCTCTCAAATAGTTTTAAATATCTAGAAGTTTTTCATTTTCATATCCATGGTCTCAAACAATGAGAGAAAAAACCTTTTATATTCAATGAATATAAAACACAAACTAACCATATCTATAGAATAGATCTAAATAGAAGTTTTTCATTTTCATATCCATGGTCTCAAACAATGAGAGAGAAAAAAACCTTTTATATTCAACATGTAAAACACAAATTAGCCATAAAAGTTTCCCATTGAAACCACAAGTGATTTGATGCAAAACATAGGTTTTAACCTAAGAGTAAATTCCCCTACAAGTCAATCTTGATCTCTCGAATAGTTTTAAATATATCTAGAAGTTTTTCATTTTCATATCCATCGTCTCAAACAATGAGAGAAAAAACATTTTATATTCAATGTATGTAAAACACAAATTAGCCATATCTCTAGAATATATCTAAATAGAAGTTTTTCATTTTCATATCCATGGTCTTAAACAATGAGAAAGAAAAAAACATTTTATATTCAACATGTAAAACAATTTAATTAGCCATAAAAGTTTCCCATTGAAACCATAAGTGATTTGATACAAAACATAGGTTTTAACCTAAGAGTAAATGCACCTACAAGTCAATCAATCTCTCGAATAGTTTTAAATATCTAGAAGTTTTTCATTTTCATATCCATGGTCTTAAACAATGAGAGAAAAAAACTTTTATATTCAATGTATGTAAAACAAAAATTATCTATATCTCTAGAATAGATCTAAATAGAAGTTTTTCATTTTCATATCCATGGTCTCAAACAATGAGAGAGAAAAAAACCTTTTATATTCAACATGTAAAACACTTGAATTAGCCATAAAAGTTTCCCATTGAAACCATAATTGATTGGATACCAAACATAGGTTTAAATAACCTAAGAGTAAATGCCCCTACAAGTCAATCAATCTCTTGAATAGTTTTAAATAGATGTTTTTCATTTTCATAGCCATGGACTCAAACAATGATAGAAAAAAGATTTTATATTCAATGTACATGTAAAACAAAAATTAGCCATCTCTCTAGAGTAGATCTAAATAGAAGTTTTTCATTCTCATATCCATGGTCTCAAACATTGAGAGAGAAAAAAACCTTTTATATTCAACATGTAAAACACTTGAATTAGCCATAGAATTTTCCCATTGAAACCATAAGTGATTTGATACAAAACATAGGTTTTAACATAGGTTTTAACCTAAGAGTCAATGTATGTAAAACACAAATTAGCCATAGCTCTAGAGAATAGATCTAAATAGAATTTTTTCATTTTCATATCTATGGTCTCAAACAATGAGAGAGAAAAAAACCTTTTATATTCAACATGTATATAACTTATTTTGAAACAAAAAGTAATTTAATACAAAACATAGGTTTTAACCAATTATATAGTTTTTCATTTTCATATCCATGGTCTCAAACAATGAGAGAGAAAAAACCTTTTATATTCAACATGTAAAAAAAAAATTAGCCATAAAAGTTTCCCATTGAAACCAAAAGTGATTTGATACAAAACATATAGGTTTTAAAACCTAATCTACTAAATCACCCTACATTAAATCTTTAGAATAGATCTAATTAGAAGTTTTTCATTTTCATATTCATGGCAGTTCTATAGGCAGAGTCTGTAAAGGGCCAAGTAGCCTCTGGATATCATCTTTTATGAAAGGTGACATATCTAGTAAATTCCCCCACAACGAATCTCTGGAATAGATCTAAATGCCCCTACAGTAAATGCCCCTACATTCAACATGTATATAGTATTTAGAAACAAAAAGTAATTCGATACAAAACATAGTTTTTAACCAAGTATATAGTTTTTCATTTTCATATCCATGGTCTCAAATAATGAAAGAGAAAAAACCTTTTATATTCAACATGTAAAACATAAATTAGCCATAAAAGTTTCCCATTGAAACCAAAAGTGATTTGATACAAAACATATAGGTTTTAACCTAGAATCTAGTAAATGCCCCTACATTCAATCTTTACAATAGATGTAATTAAAAGTTTTTCATTTTCATATCCATGGTAGTTCTATAGGCAGAGTCTGTAAAGGTCCAAGTAGCCTCTGGATCTCATCTTTTATGAAAGGTGACATATCTAGCAAATACCCCTACATTCAATCTCTGGAATAGATCTAAATCCCCCTACAGTCAACATGCATATAATATTTAGAAACAAAATGTAATTTGATACAAAACATAGGTTTTAACCAAGTATATAGTTTTTCATTCTCATATCCATGGTCGCAAAAAATGAGAGAGAAAAAACCTTTTATATTCAACATGTAAAACACAAGTTAGCCATAAAAGTTTCCCATTGAAACCAAAAGCAATTTGATACAAAACATATAGGTTTTAAAACATAATCTAGTAAATGCCCCTACATTAAATCTTTATAATAGATCTAATTAGAAGTTTTTTATTTTCATATCCATGGAAGTTCTATAGGCAGAGTCTATAAAGGGCTAGGTAGCCTCTAGATCTCATCTTTTATGAAAGGTTACATATCTAGTAAATGCCCCTACAATCAATCTCTGGAATAGATCTAAATGCCCCAATAGTAAATGCCCCTACAATCAACATGTATATAGTATTTAGAAACAAAAAGTAATTTGATACAAAACATAGGTTTTAACCAAGTATATAGTTTTTCATTTTCACATCCATGGTCTCAAACAATGAGAGAGAAAAAACCTTTTATATTCAACATGTAAAACAAAAATTAGCCATAAAAGTTTCCCATTGAAACCAAAAGTGATTTGATACAAAACATATAGGTTTTGAAACCTAATCTAGTAAATTCCCCTACATTCAATCTTTAGAATAGATCTAATTAGAAGTTTTTCATTTTCATATCCATGGTAGTTCTATAGGAAGAGTCTGTAAAGGGCCAGGTAGCCTCTAGATCTCATATTTTATGAAAGGTGACATATCTAGTAAATGCCCCTACAGTCAATCTCTGGAATAGATATAAATATAAGTTTTTCATTTCTCCCATGCCTTTGCAATAAATGTCAATTTAATATATATATTTATTGAATTTGGTTTTTTTAGGGATAAGAAAACCATTAAATATGGTTGAAAAATGGAAATTATGCATAGAAGTTTCTTGCTATCCCAATCTAGGGAATGCAGTGAGGCTAAAAGACCTGCATGGAATAACAAACAATATTGTTAGACAATTTCAATTTTTTAGTATAAGGCATTGTACGCATGTCAATAATATGCCTACTGATTTATTGTGTGGGGCAATGCAAATTCAAGATTCATCTATCAAAGATGAATTAATAGATAAATTAGAATTATATGGGGCAATGCCAATGCCAATGCAAGATTCATATCTCAAAGATGAATTAGCTTTAAGACGCTCTTCTTAAAAAATTCAACATTCATCTCTTAAAGATGAATTAGTGTTGAGACACTCTCCTTCAAAATTTATTCATCAACATAATTTGTTTACACTTTAAATATACATTAATTTTCTGAACATTATCTTGAATTTAATTTAAATTAATTATTTAAAAAAATAATTGTAAATGTCCACCGTAGATATATATATCATGGAGGATGAACACGAGGATCACAGAATCTCATATCTCTACAAGAGGGGAAGATCAGGGATCGGGATCGAGAGTTGTTCATGGTAAATTTAAATATAATCTTAAATCTCCATACATGTGTGCACATATGGAATTGATTTTTTATCAACTTTGTGAGTTAAATTAGTTGTTAATAAGTTTCATTTTTTATTTTTTAGGAGCTAATAAGAAGAGAGGGGTCTCTACTCTAGCTATTTTAGCCCAGGTTTCACCCAGTCGTGGTATGGTTTGAACACAATTTAATCAATGAATATGTACATGTGTATTTATATGTACATGAATGTATTTTTCAATTGATTATAAATTCATATTTGTTTATGAAGGTTCTCTCTCCTCTCAAGAGGTTGGTGGTGGTTCAAATCCCCTTAGAGGACCATCAATAAGTGGTAGAAGGTTGCGTGAAGGGGGTGATATTTATTCTCCTAGAGGCCAATCAATGGCTGGTGGTGTTGTTTCTCAGCAGGGTCGTTCTAGGTCTCAACAGTTTCAGGGTGGAGAAGATGCTAACCAACCACGTCGAGGTTGCCATCAATTTCAATAATTTTTTCATTGAATTTGTACAAATTTGTTTACATGTGTTTTTTCTAATATAAAAAATTATATATATATTGATGCAGAGGCTGAAAATGTTCCAAATATTGGTCAAAATAGACGTAGGGCAAAACACTACATTCAAGAAGAAGGTTGTCTACCCACCACAACTTATCCTGCCGACATTTCTGATATACCATGGGAAAGAAACATGGCGCAATGTACCTTACAAAGGTGTCAACAACTTCATGCAAAATTGCAGAGAGATCTCGTGGCTTTGACTCTACTTGCTGAGAGTTGATAAAGCCTCGAAATAGTTACACATTGATTGGGCGAAATAGTAAATTTGTACAAAAATCTCTGGCCAACGACTGATACATTTGTAGAAGTGATCAAAAAGAGAAAAGAAACAGTAATGGGTACCTATAAATGGGAGGATGTAAAACATAGAGTTACAAAATCTTTGGCGAAGTGGATGTTTAATTTAAAGGAAGGGCTAAAAAGAAAAATGCTGAAGGTGCAATATTTCAAGCACCCAGATATAGCTCACTATTTGTATGATAGGCACCTTGCGGCCTATGGAAGGCTCCCATGGAACGACGAGGTTCCTATTTATTTTTTCACAATTTTTTTACGCAGAATTTCTTTTGAAAATGAAACCCAACTACAATGACATTTCATCAGAATTTTTTGATCTAGGCAAAGGTCGATTGTATGACAGTAAGGGTGCTAAGCGAGATGTGGAGTTGCCTCGCCCTGAGCTGCCATTGGTGAGTCGAAATTTTCGGGTCAAAAATTTGCAGTCAGAGATGGATGCGACTTCACAAATAAGTTGAAAAGCAAGGGATGTCATGATCGACACTGTTTACAGTGGATTGGGTGGAGTCGATGTTTGTCTAAATCGACAAAGAGCACGTGAAAATGCACGTGCCGATTTTGTGTATTGTACAGATGAAGAGATTGACAACATGAATGTTGAGGATCTTCGAATATATGCAAATAATTTTCGCAATGGTTTTAAAGACCTAAATCTTCATGAGGAAGAGGGCACGGGAACAGTATGTGTTAATGCCCTTAGGGTTCAATTATTTTAACACATACATGTGTAAAATTTGTAATAAATACATGTGTATGTACATGTATACATTTATTTGTATGTACATTAATCTAACAAAAATGTATCATTATATGTTAGAAAACTATTTGCAGTTGTCACGCATGATGAATGAAGAAAATGTTAATATCACGTTCGGGACCTCTGGTTCAAACAATGTAGATGGGTCTCACCATCAAGAAATGTTGGAAAATGTTAGTGTTTTTTAAGTGATATTTTTAAAATAAATAATTGTGCACACATGTACATGTATGTATATATAATGATAAAATTTTTTAATAGATTCCGATTTCATCCGATGTTTTTGGGATGTCGGTACCTTCTTCTTCCTTGGGAGATGCACCTTCTACTTCCTTAGGAGATGTGCCACATCCACAACAAGTATGGACAATTTTTCACTTTTAAAATTTATGTTTAAGTTATATATATATATATATATTCCACCTCAAAAAGTTCCATTAAAAATTGAGATATATATATCTATATCTTGAGTTATTTTAAATTTTTTGAATTTTAGGTTTTTGGAGATTTTCTTTTGGAGCCTCTCTTAGGAGATGTCCCAAATTCACTTGCAGAAGTATTCAATTTTTCACTTTTAAATAAATAAATAAATATATATATATATATATATATATATATATATATATATTTACATATTTGTGTGTGTGTGTGTGTGTGTTTTAATTTAGTTATAATTTATAAATTGAAGTTCATTTAAGTTTTATTATAAATTGAGATCTTGATATTCAGTTATTTTATACTTTTGAAATTTTGAATTTTAGGTTTCTATAGAATATTTCTTTAATCCACAGACTCTAGTGATGGAGATAGGAACATCCAAACCATTTCAAACATTTGAACAAGTTGTCTAACTTTTTTTTTAATATTATTGAAAATAAGTTTATATATGTACACGTGTATTTTCATCTCAAATTTTTTAATATATATATATATATATATATATATATATATATATATATATATATATATATATATGTCAAACCAGGAGGTAACCCCTCAAAATCAGAATGTGTATTAGCTGAAGAATGCACATGGATTTATACATGGAGGTGAGGCTATTGGGATTCATCTCCCAATGACTCTTGGCCCTCCTTATTTCCTAATATTAATTAATATACAATATTAAATATGCACACCCATCCATAGGATTAGGTGTCAACATTCCCCCCTTTAATCTGAAGGGATGTTGGTGAGTCCAAGCATCGATCTGAACTTTTCAAACTTTTCTCTTCCAAGTGCTTTGGTGAAGATGTCAGCAGTTTGCTCATTTGTGAAGTCAGCAGTTTGCTCATTTGTGGAACAATGATGTAGATGAATGGTTTTGGCCTGAACATGATGTCGAATTAGATGGTACTTTGTATTGATGTGCTTTGTTCGATCATGGAACTTTGGGTTCTTGGCCAACTTTATTGCAGAAGTGTTGTCGATCATGAGTGAAGTGGAATACATTTGTTTCATCTGCAAATCTTCCAGGATTTTCCGGAGCCACACAATTTCCTTTGTTGCTTCAGCTGCTGCCACATATTCTGCCTCGGTCGTGGAATCTGCTGGAACTGATTGTTTGCGTGATCTCCATGAGACAGCTCCTGATCCAAGACTCATGGTGTAACCTGTAGTAGACACCCCTGTTTCTTTGTCGCCATCAAAGTCTGAATCAGAGTATCCGGTCAAGCTGAAGTCGCCTACCTGTGTATATTTGAGTCCAAAGTCTTGAGTCCCCTTCAAGTACCTTAGCACTCTTTTTGCAGCAGACCAATGTCCTTCACAAGGTTTTTGCATGAACCTTGAAAGGATTCCAACAGCAAATGAGATGTCAGGTCTGGTGGTGGTCAGATAGATAAGACTTCCTACAAGCTGTCTATACTTAGTTGCATCCTCAAATTCCTTCCCTTCAATAGATGTGAGCTTCAAGTTTTGTTCCATTGGAGTGCTTAAGGGTTTACAGTCATCCATGCCAAATTTGTTCAAGATATCTCCAATGTACTTCTTTTGAGAAAGAAATATGAATTTAGGATGTTGAATTACTTCAATACCCAAATAGTAATGAACATGACCCAAATCAGTCATTTCAAAACCTTTCTTCAACTCTTTCTTCACGGATGCAATATAGCTCTCATTGTTTCCTGTTATCAAAAGATCATCTACATATACCACAAGATATACAACTGTTTTTCCAACTTTCTTAACAAACAAAGTTGCATCATCAAGATCAAAGTGTTTGAAATCAAGTTTCAGGAGATGCTCGGTCAACTTCTCATACCAGGCTCGTGGTGCTTGCTTGAGGCCATACAAGGATTTCACAAGTTTGCAAACTTTGTGTTCTTGACCCTTTATCACAAATCCTTCTGGCTGGGACATATAAAATTTCTCCTTTAGATCTCCATTCAAGAAGGTTGTTTTTACATCCATCTGATGGACTTTCCATCCACTCTGAGCTGCTAAGGCAAAGAGAGTCCGGATGGTGGTCCATTTTGCTGTGGGAGCAAAAGTTTCTTCATAATCGACTCCTTCTTTATGTGCGAATCCTTTTGCCACAAGCCTGGCCTTGTGCTTGTCAAGTGAGCCGTCTGCTTTGTACTTGTTCTTGTAGACCCACTTACAACCAATTGGTTTCGTTCCCAAAGGCGGATCAACCAACTTCCAAGTGCCATTCTTTATAAAGGCATCATACTCCTTTTGCATCGCTTCTTTCCATTCATCATGAGAAGCGGCTTCTTTGAAGGAAGTTGGTTCATGATTTGTAGACAAACTCAATTCACAGTTATAAGCAATATCCATATCAACAGGGGAATCAGAATTATCTACATCACCTTCGATTTGTTGAGTGGAACTTCTTGTTCCTGTTTTTCCAACCTCATCAGGATGAACATTCTCCAGTGTCTTTGTCGGCCATTTGGGAGGACCTTTCTGAGATGGCCCAGGCTGGTCATTTGACTGAGTTGGGATTGATTCAAGATTCAATCTCCCAATTATGTCAATCACATCATCCAATGTGTCATCCGTGGTTGTTTCTTCATGTGGGGGAGAGAGTGCTTCAGGACATGATTCCACAGTTTGATTCAATATCGGAATCCCCCTTTCAAGATGTGGAATCTGATTATCAAATTCTTGGAAAGACTTTGCATGTGTGAATCTATCCAGGCGATCAAGTTGCCGCTCAACAACCTTGTCACTCTTGGAAGATTCAAGAAATATGACATCTCTTGCTATCAAAAACTTCTTATTTGCTTCATCATAGAGACGATATCCTTTGGAGGTATTGGAGTACCCCAAGAAGATACATTTTCTACTTCTAGCACCAAGTTTGTTCCTTTGACCCTTGGGTATCAAGGCATAACAGGTGGGCCCAAAGACCCTGAAATGCTTTACCAAAGGAATGTGGCCATGCCACATTTCAAAAGGAGTTTTGTTTCTAATTGAACTTGGAGGACACCTATTCTTTATGTAAACAACACATAGAATTGCATCAGCCCAAAACATCAATTTCACATTCTTGAAAAATAACATGGAGCGGACCATATTTAAAATAGTTCTGTTTATTCTTTCAGCTACACCGTTCTGTTGTGGATTATATGGCACAGTTGTTTGATGTTTGATTCCATGTTGACGAAGATAATTTTCAAATTCGTTTGAAGTGTATTCTTTTCCATTATCGGTACGTAGAGAGCCAATATGTGTTTGTGCATCATTTTCAATCCATGCATGAAAATTCTTGAAAGTTTGAAAAGCATCAGACTTATTCTTCAGTAAGTAAATCCAACACATTCTGGTGTAGTCATCAATAAATGTCATCATGTATTTGTTTTCATTTGCAGAAGCAATAGGCATAGGGCCACATAAATCTAAATGAACAAGTTCAAGTTCCCTATGTGCTCTTGAGTGTGAATCATGAAATGGTTGTTTGCTATGCTTTCCTAGAATACAAGCATCACATTCCTTAGGTTTTCTAGGAATTGTAGGCAGTCCATCAACACCATTTTTCTTCAACAAACGAAGGTTGTCATAATTTAAGTGTCCAAATCTAGCATGCCATAAAAGACTTGATGGGAATGTACCTTCATCATGATGTGAAATGAATGCAAAGTTTTGAGCATGAGCAGATGAACCTTTCAGCTTCAAGAGTCTCCCTTCTTCTATTCCCTCCATGACAAGTGAGTGATCTGATGCTGATCTGACCTCTGCCTTGCCATCAAACAAGTGAACTGAGTGTCCTTGCTGCCGGATTTCGATCAGGGACAGCAAGTTTCTCTTCAACTCCGGGAGGTATAGAACATCATGTAGGATATGATCAGGAAGACCAGGCAGTTTAAGCCTGACTGTGCCAAGCCCTGATGGCTTGAGTTTGGATTTATCTGCGAAATATACTGCTCCATCAAATTTTTCAGTGAATTCTTCAAAAAATATTTTCTAAATGTCATGTGACATGTTGCTCCTGAATCTAGCAACCAATCATCTCTCCATGAAGTAAATGAAACATCAAAGAGGTTTTCAGTTACTCCATTGTTACAATGTGCTAGAACATAGTGAGCGGATTCAGGTGCTTTACCTTTGTCTTTGTCATTGGTTTTACCTTTGTCTTGATTTCTGTGCTGCTCAATTTTCTCCCATGGTGTTCTGCATTTGGATGCATCATGTCCATCTCTATTGCACCGTGTGCAATGAAGATTGGATTTGTCAGCTTGTCTGCCCCCCCTTTCTGTGAAGTTCCTTCTTCCTCTTCCTCTTCTGCCACCTCTTCCTATGGATGAATCTGGAGTATGACTCTTTTCTCTATGTGCCAAGTATGCAGCCTCTTCGGAAGATGAAGGGACTGTCATCTTCCCAAAAGCTTTCTCTCTTTCTGCAAACTTCTGCTCAAGTTTATCAAAGGTGATATGCGCAAAGTTTCCACTTGCTTGCAAAGACTCAAGATAATGTGAGTAAGTCGGATATAATGCCTTAACATATGCTATGAGAGGTATGTCCATTTTTACACCAGTTTTTTCAATGTCATGCATTATAGATCTTACTTCTGAAGCTAAAGCAAGGGGATCATCATTCTTCATTTCAAGACTGAACAACTTAATCATCAATTGAACATTTTCTAATTCTGAATGTGAGTCATAGAGTTCTTTTAGTTTCTTCAAGGCTTCATAGGCATTTGAGAATGATGAAATATGGCGACTCACCTCTTCACTGACAGAGGCTGCAATCAAGGCATAGGCCTTGCAGTTCTTGTTTTCCCAAATGGCAAGCTCTTTGTCTGAAGTGGGCTTCTCTGGTGGGTTTTCTGCTTGTCCTTCATAGATTCCTTTCCACAGCTCATTAAAAATGAGTGTGTGTTTAATCTTCCGAGACCATTCAAGATAGTTCTCTTTGCCGGAGAGAACCACCCCAACAATTGAGATGAGAGAATGCATTAGATTGCTGGAAAAAATCTTCTGAAGAGGAAACAAATTTCTGCTATAAAAACTTTCAACTCTTGAAATCTTTCAAATAAAGGGGATAAAAATCTTGCTGGAGAAATACTCTGAGTTTAAAAACTCTTTGCTGGAAACTAATTCTGCTCAAAAACTCTTGCTGAAGACTGAATTTTAAAAAACACTCTTTGCTATAAACTGAATTCTGCATAAAAAATATAATTTTTTTTTGTTTGGGAAAAAAAATGTATATGAAAAAAGTGGAATTATGAATGGGAGGGGGACGGAATTATATGACTATGGGAGAGGGCGGAATTATGAAAGGAGGAGTGGTATAGAATATGGAATGTGAAGGGAAGGGGCGTAAATACCATGTATGAGAGCGGTATTAAATTGGAAAGGGGCGGAAATACCATGAACAAAACGTTGTATTATAAAGCAGACAATGTATTAATATGACAGAGGGTGATATACCATGAACAAAACGCTGTATTATATATGGAAAAGCATTGAAATACCACTGAATGAGGGCGGTGAGATAACACAACGCGTATTACATATCAATGGACTGTTGTAATATATACAATGTACAATATATAACGTGGAGCAGATTGAATGGAGTATGCAGGCGGGTGGACAGCGTTGTAACTTATATAGGCGTGGTATAGTGGGAAATGACAACGTTGTAACTTATGCAGCGTTGTATATGTGTTATAGTAGACCAAAGCGGAATGAAACGTTGAACAATGCCTATTGAAATAATGACCCCGAATTGTATTACATTCCACAGGTGGAGAGGCGGTATTACAAGGTGAGAGAGGCGGTATTACATATATATACAACGCAATGGTATTTCAAAGCAGCGTGGAGAGGGAGCTCTAGTCGCTGTATCATATGTCAAAGGAGGACTTTGATAAATGAAGATAGTAGGAGCGGTTTTATATTGGCGCTGTATGACAGAGCGTGACAGTGTATATATGGGCAGTGTATGAATGGACAGTGTATGAATGGAGCGTTGATATCATAAGATAGCATTGTATGGAGGGATAGCATTGAGGGGTGAATAGGGAGTCGAGGGTGAGGGAGAGGGAGGTGAGTGAATGGATACCATGAATGGAGGGGAGCGCTGGTCGATGGAGAATGGAGGAGGCCCAAAAGGGCGTTACAGAAAAAATTTTGAAATTGAATCTGCAGAATGACAGAGTTGCAGGACTGCTGGAATTGCAGAATGGCAGAGCCTGCAATTTGCAGAATGACAGAGCCTGCAGTCTTCAGGAGCTGCAGGAGCTGGAGCTGCAAATGTCAGTACTATATAGGGAAAAAAATGCAGAATAACAGTCTAGCAATTAAGAGCAGCAGAAAACTATTAAAAAATATTGACTGAGCAAAGGATAGGGAGTTACACCACAGGGCAGAAATGCCAATTGTGGGGTTGGCTCTGATACCATGTCAAACCAGGAGGTAACTCCTCAAAACTAGAATGTGTATTAGCTGAAGAATGTACATGCTTATATAGATGGGAGGTGAGGCTATTGGGATTCATCTCCTAATGACTCTTGGCCTTCCTTATTTCCTAATAATAAATAATATACAAAAATACATATGCACACCCATCCATAGGATTAGGTGTCAACAATGAGCCTTATTCCCATATTTTGTGATAACACTAGGGCCATAAGTATCTCCAATAATCATGTGATGCATTCCAAAAAAAATCACATTCTGATCAAATATCATTTCATTAGAGAGCAGGTCACTGAAAAGAATATCAAGCTTGAATATGTTGGCACAAAGGAACAAATTGCTGACATCTTAACCCAAAAATTACCTCATGATTTATTTGAGTATCTTCTCCTAAAGCTTTGGATTCTCCCAAGTTCTCATTAGAATCTTTCTCTTATCTAACTAAGTAAACTAAAAGGGGAGTTGAGGTGTGTAAAGGTTCACAGGATGACATTTGTCAGGATGAGTTACCATTTTCCATTTATGAAAAAGGGAGAGAGAATGATGTAGGAAGAGGTGTCATGATCGCAAGGGAGTACTTGTGTTTCCATCAATGCCAAAGGGACAGATTGTTGATCAGTAGTTGTCAATGATGTCAACCCAAGAAGCACTAGGGGCTACCCTGATCTTGCATGGGAATTTTGACTTGAAAAATTATTCTATTATGAGTCAAGGATATTTTGGATGGTTTCTACTTGTCGAGATGTTTCCATTGATATATGACATGCCATGTAATTATTCACATTTTGAGAGGTATTCGTGTTTGAAGTTATTAACCCCAGTTAGTGGGCTAAAACCCCATGGGGTTGTGGCATGACACTTATCATTGGCTTTGGTCATTGAATATTCAATAATAAATAACTTTTTAAGCTCCTAAAATCCCTTCAACGTTCACCTATTGAAGACCCTCTCAACCTAATAATTTATATAAATTGTGACCCTCATATCATCCTCATGTAAGGATTTCGCTATAAAAATTTTTTGTGAAGCTTCAGATGCTGAAAAAAAACCCATTTGAGCCAAAATCTAGATGAAGCACGTGTGTAAATTTCAGATAGTGGTTCTCTATATTTTCAGAGATGTGATATGAGGAAGTTAGGGTTTTTACAAGCTCCTGAATTTCATGTAAAACATGTGACCTTGGGAAAATCATCATACCATTATCTCTGAGTATTGGATTCAAATTTCATAAGAAGTAACAGAAAGAGGACGGGCTCTAGTTTGTTGGGTATCATTTTCAAGACCAAAGGTTGAAAAAATGACATATGGCACTTCGTACAAGGTCGCTCTACTGAACTAGTCTATAATCAGGACATCGTAGGAGTTTGGGCATAACTATTCCTTGAAGAATCCAATATTGATCAGACCTACGGGGTTGGAAAGAGGACTTAGAGGGCTACCACGGGATGCAATTTCATACCTTGGAAATCTGAAATTACATAGATACAGTAGATTCAATATCAAGCTTCTAGAAGGCAAGAAAAATATGCATTCAAGGATCACTACAATAAGGAAAACACATAAACAGTCAAGGGTAAGTCTGCTACAACAAGGTATGTATGATTAGTGTTTGAATTTTAATTTGAATATCATCTCTAACATGTGTTTTTGCAGGAAAATGTAAGTATTTTGTATGTATGTTTTATTGGGTTTTGTTGATAAATATTGAACGTATTTACATTTGAATTTTGAATATTTCTCTGATATAAGGTTTGGAGGAAAATTTAAATATTTTTTTTGTATATTGGTTTGGGTCTTATTCATTAATGCATGTGTAGGAATGAGGACACAATAGGAAAAATTTGACACATACTAGAAGGAAAATGCAACACCAAAGTACCATTACTTGAAGCAAGCACAACAATACCTCAACAGTTGCTAATGTTCAAAGAAGCAGTGTCAAGTCAAGTATCAGGTGGTCAAAAGTAAGTATTGTAAAAATCATCATTGAAAAATTGTAAAAGAGTCAATCTACCGAGAGTTGGAGATGCATTGTTGGGAGGTATAATTTTCATTGTTGGATAATGGTATGGTTGGGTTGCAGGTCATAGTGTGATTGGGTGATTGGTCATGTTCAAGAAAATCATTGTGAATCATATTGTATCCTGGATCATTGTCCCTGGTATGGGATTCCACACTCTTATCTTATTTCTGATCATTATAGGGCCGCGGAGAGGTACTAGTTTGATGCATGAAGTCATGTACAGGTTGGAGCCTGTGAACACTTCAGGGTGGTAGGTCGGTCTAGGATGTCAGGGCATCCATTCAGTTGAATACTGAAGAAACTAGGGCGTTGGGGAGTCCTTCCTATGGGAGCTGGAGAAGTATGCTTTTATATAATTCTAGGAAGTTATACCTTTCATTTAAGTTGGGGTTGAATATTAAATAATTTATTAGAAAAGAGTTCGATGGTTTTTGACCCAGAGGGGGTTTTCCACCTAAAATTCATGTGCCTATTGTGTTATATTGTTTATTGTTGCTACTGAATAAACATCAAGAATAATTTATGATTGACTAATGCTCTGAAAATATTCAAAATTTCTAATTGATAATAAATACTGATTCCCCCCCCCCCTCTCAGTATTTCCAACAGATTCTAGCATTGATAAAGCTAAGGTTATTTGGATTTGTGAGGGGAGGTTATATATGCTACTAACACCTCTTCCTCAAGTTCTTGTACAATTGGATATTATCCCTTCTAAACTATAGCATAGAAGGTATGGCCACTTTCAATATAAATCATTTCCCTCTTTAGGTCAAATGGTGAAAGGCGTCCCCAATTTGAAAGAAGATCATGAACGAGTTTGCATGGCTTGTGCTTTAGGAAAAAATGTGAAGAAGCCATTCACAAGCAGCAATACCAAGTCTAAAGAAATATTATACCTTATCCATTCTAATGTATGTGGATATATGGCTGAAAAATATCTTAGAGGTCATCAATATTATGTGGCATTTATTGATGACCATTCAAGGAAAACATGGATTTATCTCCTCGAATATAAGGATGATTTTTTTGAAAATTTCCAAGAATTCAAGGCAAAAGTGTTCTTGACTGAAAGGAAGATAAAGACTCTAAGATCCAACAATGGTGGGGAATAAACCTTCAAGGAACTTATATATTTTTACAAGGAAGCTGGTATTAAGAAGGAACTCATAGTTCCCTGTAATCCTCGGCACAATGGAGTGTTTGAGAGAAAGAATAGAAAATTGAAGAATTTGTTAAATTCATGATCCATGATCAAGATCTTCCTTAATTCTTATGGGGAGAAGAAACAGTGACAACGGTATACATCCAAAATAGAAGCCCGCATATAATTCTTGAAAATATAACTCTGGAAGAAGCATTTTCAGGAAGGAAGCCTAATATAGATCATATTTGAATCATTAGATGCCCTGTCTATATTCATATTACAAAAGACAAGAGGAAGAAGTTTGAATCCACCATTATGAAGGGAAAAATTTTTGGCTATAACTCATCATCAAAGGCCTACAAAATCTATATTAAGGAAGATCGTCGTATTGAAGTCGACAAAGATATATTTTTTTATGAAAATTTTCCATAAAAAAATTCCAAGGACATTCCATTGAATCTAATGAAGAAGAAGTGCCCCTCTTTGAAGAAGAAGATCATGACAAAAATTAAGTACCTATAATCAATCAAGAAGTTTAAGGACTAAGTGAAACTATTAAGCAAACTATCATTCCAGAAGTTCGAAAAAGGCCAACTTGGTTGAGAGCAACTTTACAAGAAGTTGAATGTCATGGAGCAACCAAAGGAACCTTTAGAGAAAGTAAAATACCTAAAAGGTATTTTTTCTATGCAGCGTATATGGAAAATCTTATTGAAGTTGAACCCTCCAACTATGAACAAGTCATTGAACATGCAAAATGGAGGCATGCAATGCAAGAATACTACCAAAATATTATGAAGAGTGGACTTTGGGAAATTGTTCCTAGACATAGTGACAAATCAATTGTCACTTCGAAATGGATTTGTAAAATCAAACATGCAGTGTATGGGAGCATTGATAAATACAAGGTAAGATTTGTAGCTAGAGACTTCTATCAAAAGGAAGGAATTGGTTATAAAGAAACTTTTTCTCCTACTTCTAGGTACACTACTATTAGATCTTTGATTTCTTTAGCTACTACTATGGGATAGAATATCCATCAAATGGATTTCAAAACAACATTCTTGAATGAGACTATTGATGAAGAAGTATATATTGAGCATCCTCAAGGATTTGAGATCCATTGTAGGGAAGCTCACATCAGCAGATTGAAGAAGGCACTATACCAACATAGATCCATCTTAAGTACGAATCTAACATGAGCTGAGAGGGATCAAATTTCTTCAAGTGCAAACTTATTTAGAGTGTAAAATACAATGTGCTATTTTTCATTGTTTAAATTGTATTTTTGAATGCTAAATAGAGTATATATAGGACCAAATAAATGTTTTAATCATAAAACTTAATTTTTCATGATATATATGTAATTTTTTTTTTAAATGATATATAATGTATATGCAATTAACATTAACATGTACATGTAGACATTTTATGATGTATTCCAAGGATGTGGTCAAACGGTTAGGTGGGGAGATGTGATCCCCATAGGTCTTGTGGTCCAATCCTAGGCAAGACTATGTATGCCTAAGAGCTACTCAAGGCACAATTTCTTTAGTTGAAAAATAAAAACTAGACATTTTATGATGCAAATTAAAATTATTTGTTATTATTAAAATATTTTAAGTATGTTTCAATATCAATTCATATTAAAATATTTTATCAATAAACAAATTATAAGATTTAAACATCTTACTCACACATTTTTTTTTTACTTCTAATTAATTTACAACATATTCATTTTTATTTATTTATTATTATAGCCGACATTATTTTTTTATTATTTTTATTTTAAAGTGGAACGAATGGACAAACAAACTTACATACATTAGGGGAATTTTGAGGCATAAAATGGGCCTCCTAAGGAAATTCTAAAATAATAGTGGAACTAATAAAATAATATTAGATCATCATCAAATTTTAGATGGAAAAAAGAAAAAACTAATTTTTCATCTCATATTTTTAACTTATATCCCTATGGGTTTACTCAAATTTAGAGAGGGAACACTCATTGCATGCATAATTTTATTCCTCATCCAATGAGTACCCATGTTGCATACTTTCGATGAGCCCTGTTACAGGAAAATTGAGAAATACATGAAAAACGTGATTGCAATCACATTTTTTCATGTATTTCTCATTTTTTGTGTAGTAGGGTCCATCGAAAGTATGCAATGATGGGTACTCCTTGGATGAGGAATTAAATTTTGCATCCAACAAGTACTCTCGCTCGAAATTTGAGTAAAGCCTTTAGGGAGATAAGTTGAAAATACAAGCTGAAAAATTAGTTTTATTATTTTATTATATTTTTATATTTTTACTTTTTTACCCCAAAAATGGTGAATCATCCCCATGGTTGGCATAATCATCTTGATTGCTATTGGTTCTTATAAATTTTATTTTGGTTGTACATTTTTCTTAGGAGGCCCATTTTAGACCTCGAACATTCTCTAATGTCTCCCTCATATTAGGTTGTAGAATGAGTCTCTCAGCTCAATGACTTGAAACAAACTCCTAGAAATTGGTATGCAATAATGGATGCATATTTATTAAGAATTGGATTTTCTAAGAGCTATGTTGATGCAAGTCTCTGTATAAAGGTAGTCAAGAATGAACTTGTCATCATACCATTGTATGTGAATGACTTACTGATTACATGTGTAGAGCATCAAATTCAAGAGTGTAAGAAGTTGAAATTTAAGTTCAAAATTAAGGACCTTGGGCTTATGCATCATTATTTGGGCTTGGAAGTTTGGCAAAAACTAGGTGAAATATATCTTGGTCAAGGAAAATATGTGATCAAGATTTTGCAAAATTTTGGCATGATGGATAGTAAGCCCATGACAACCCCCATGATCATAAATTTGAAGAAATTGAAGAGTTCAAATTCTAGCCATGTTGATCCCATATCACCAGTTGGTTGGCTCCCTAATGTACCTAGTGAATACTAGACATGACATGTGTTATGTAGTGAATTTCCTCAGCCAATTTCAGTTGGAGCCACGTCATGAACATTGGGTAGATGCCAAACATACCTTGAGATATATACATGGGATGATTCATCGCTTCTTGAAATATTATGGAAATGTGATACTATTGCCAGGATTTACAAACTTTGATTGGGGTGGCAGTAAGAAAGATGGAAGAAGCACTACCAGTGGTTGCTCTAGTTTGGGATCTGCTATGATATCATGGATGACTTGAAAACAAGACTTTGTTTCTTTGAGTAGTGATTAAGCTGAATATGTTGTAGCTTGTGAGGTTAGAAAAGAAGTTGTTTGGCTCATGAAGATTTTGTTGGAAACACTAAGAGGGGGGGAGGGGGGTGAATCAATATTTCGTAGAAATTAGCGCTTTTTAATCCTTTTCAGAGCATTACTTATTCTTCAGTTATTATCAGTTTTCTTCTTCAACAATTATAAACAGTAATCAACAGTAAACAACACCATATGAAAATTCAGAAAGATAAAGCAATGGACACAGATATTTTTAGGTGGAAAACCCCCTCTGGGTCAAAACCACTGAATGCTTTTCTAGTAATTATTGAGTCTTCTCTCTTTAAAAGAATTATTGCTTACATAAATATTTAGGCTACAACTAAGGGATGCGTCAACCCCCTAATTCATAGGCCACAACCTGTAGGACGCTACTAAACCCTAATATCTTGCTACAACCAGAAGGATGCCACAACGCTCTGTAGATTAGGCCACAACCTGATGAGTGCCCCAACACTTTATTTACTAGTTGTTGTCGAAAAGGATGCTTCACTTCCTTGTCAGTTTATCAACCACAACTGAATGGATGCCACAAGACCCTATGCAAGCCAAAACTTTCCCTAGCATCACCCTGCCACCCTGAAGTGTTCTTAGGCCACAACCTGAAGGTGACCCCTATCACCTAGAAGAGTCGGTAGATCACGTTTCACAATTTTCACACTGGACCCCTTGTACTCTGAATAAATGTAGAATATCTATAAGGAATATGTAGATTAATTATTGAATCATGGTAGCCACTGATCACTATTCCCACAAAGTTTCACATCAAGCTATCATTGTCTCACTACCACTGCACACCGTATATCAGTGTCACTGCAAATCACTGTATAACTGGTATCTACCACAAAATGTCACTTCAAAAATGAATAGTCATCACAACACTATCATCACACTGCTCATGAATGAATATTCATTAATGTTGTATCACTGCAATCATCGTATCAGGTTGCACATAATGCAAAAACTATTTGGCACTGCTATCAAATGATGGCATAACCCAAGGTGTCTCAGGTCATCCTGATGCCCTACAATCAATGCTCTTAAAATTTGTCCCCAAAGAGCTAATATCATATATGTAAGCACATTTTTTTACTGGTCAAACCCTGCAATCCATCCTTCTCCAATATGATGTATAACTAAAGGGCATTCCCTTCACTAATTTCTACCTTGTAAGGTCACATTCAAGTTATTCTAGGTTATCATAGACATTGTCAACTCAAGGTTCTACTAGTCAAAGTCAATATATCAATTTCAAGTATAGTAAAATTCAAAAGGTCAACATGTGTGGTATGAATATTTGATCTTCTCATATTAAGTAAAACTTAGGGAAAAATGTCATTATACATGTAATGACTTAGTGTGTCAAATTCATTCTTAGGATGTCAAAGTTGAGGTGAGTATTGTCTTCACCCATCAAGTTAAGTTAGAATAATGTCACAAGTGTCAATTATTGTCAAGTATGTCAAGGTCAACCATATGTTAAGTTCAAATTAAATACATCATATCAATGTCAATCCATATTATGATATTTATATCATTGTCAAGTCAAGAATTACAGCTACCAAGGATATTTCCTTATCAAAGAAATAGTTCTATATAGTAGATGTCATATATCCCACCAATATTGATTCAATATAATTCTATACCACTGTAATATAATTTCATAAGCCAAAACACCATTTTCAAGTTCATTCTGAAAGTCAAAATCAAGGTGTCAACATATTTGTTATGTCTAGGTCTGAGTGCCAGGTTAAGATCAAATTGTCATATTTATGCTAAATGACATCACTGAACATAATATTGAGTCATAGGTCTTTGCATGTCATAGGTTATCATGTCAACACACTGTCATAATCCAAATGCTCTAGTATTTAGATCATTGTAAGAAACAATCAATATTAATGTCACTACCTCACTGTCACAAGGATACACAAGTCTGAAAATATTTAGATCACACTCAATGTATATTCATTACTTCAATAATCATAGCACTAAATCATACACAACTTCACTATTGTCATATAGGTGAATATTTAGGGTACCAAATTTTTATGTATCATCCCTCAAATAGTCACTAAATCAACCCTTAAATTTAGTGGCATACCCTTCAAATAAACTAGACCCAACACCTAGCAAGAATGGATAAATAACATACCTTTTTGTTGCCTTCTAGGATCTCGATATTGAATATGTTGTATCTATGTAATTTTGGATCTCCAAGGTCTGAAAGCTTGTCCTATGGTATCCTTCTGAGTCCTCTTTCCAACTCCGCAGGCTTGATCAAGATTGGATTCTTCGAGAAATAGTTATGCCAAATCTCCCATGATGACCTGATTATAGACTGGTTCAGTAAAGTGAACTTGTACTAAGTGCCACATGTCACTATATCAACCTTTGGACCTGAAAAAGATATACAACAAACTACAGTCCATCCTATTTCTGTCACTTTATACAAAATTTGAATCCAATTCTCAGAGAGAAGGTTATGATGATTTTCCCAAGGTCCCCATTTTGACATGGAATTCAAGAGGCTGAAAAAATCCTAACTTCCCCAAATCATATCTCCTAAAATGTAGTGAACCAAGATTTTAAATTTGGTCACAATGTTCATCAGGATTTTGAATCAAAAGGGTTTTATTTTTAGCTTCTTCATCTTCATAGAAACAAAGGTATAGTGAAAATTCTATGGTGTCTTGTTTTGGAGGAGATATGAACTTTCTTTTTATAGAGTTGAGAGGGGCTTCTATAGTGAACGTTGAAGGGGAAATTTAGGATTTTAACACATTATTAATTGTTAATTCTAATTGATAAATATTGTGTATTTTGTTTTCTTATGCCTTAAGGAAGATGCACTACCTAAATAGATTAGGATTTTTAATGAGATGTAGGAGTTATATGGGTGCATAGTGGCTTGAAGCCCTTCATTAGGATAATATCTCCACAAAGTATGGAAATAAACCCTTAATATTAATTTTATGTGCCTACAACTAATGGAAATGTGACAAGTCACCTTCTTTTGGGGTTTTAGCCCACCAACTGGGGTTTTTACCTTCAAACCCACGTATCTCTCTAACTCAGAGAAACAACGTGGCGTACAACATACCACCGAAAATATATCTTCGAGGAGATTCCAATGACATGGATATCCAATCCAAACTCAATGATTTAACCCTTAAAAAATCCTAAAAAAATGCAAGGTACATCCTCAGTCTAGAGAACCCAAACCCTAGGACTTGGGTTTTCAACCATCCAACAGTGTAGCTGCTATCTACATGTAATATGACAATTATTGAGAAATGTTCATTATGCATTCGAAATAAATGAATGGTATTTTTGGTAAAATTAAAACCCATTCGACTCCACGGGTTGACATCAATGACAACACCATCCAATAATATCCCCCTTTGTCATTGATGGCAACACATGTGCTCCTCCTGCGAGTAAAAATCTCATTAACTTCATGATTTACCTCCTTCTCAAGTTTTTTATCCCCCTTTGACACCAATGACAAATGGCTACTCCCCCTAATAATTTTTTTGCTTCATGTGGACTTATTATCTTCCCGTGCTCCCCTTGAAAAGAATAATAATTTGTCAATGGCGATCCTTGTGGAGTTGTAACCTGCATGTGCTCCACTTGACAATAAACCTTCGTCTGGAAATCTCTGAAGACATGTAAGCCTTTAACTATTCTTCTCCCCCTGAAATTTTTATGGATTTGACACATTTTTCTTGAAGCTTCCATTCTATCCATGTTGTTTGTATGTCAATGGTAGACCTGTGCCACATACTATTGTATACACCCCCCTCTTCAAAATTCAAGGATTCAACGAGCTGAATTTTTCAAAATAGTGTATCGTTTAACGAACCATCTTGACTCGAGTCATTATATGAAGCAAATATCGATTCCTCATTACCTATTACAAACCCTGAGAGAATAACTGCTAAGACATTATTGTCTTTCTGCACTTATTGCTTATCCTGTACCTGTTCTTCCTACATTTGTACGTGTATCTTCTTCCAACCCTTCTTATTCTCGTCATCAATATTCATGATTGATTCCATTTTGTTCATGCAGTGACAAGCTAGGTGTCCATGATTTTGACATTTGTAACATTCCTTATCAGGATTGTACCTGCATACTCAAGCTATGTGTCCATAGTTATGACACTTGAAGCATTCAATTTTGTCCATAGGTGATTACATCTGATATCTGAAATCGTGAGCTTTATGGGCATAGTTCTAGCATTTTAAGCATTCAATGTTTGGCCCATATGGCATATATTCTTTGTTGACAAAATCATCATGGAACCTATCTCGTGATGCTGCAAACTTGCTTCTAGGATTTTGCAGATAATGATTGTACCTATCAAAAAATTCACAATCCCTGTCCATATGCCCTTATTCAGCATATGAAAAGCAATAGCCATTAAATAAATGTGCTAACCTAAATGATCCATTTGGATTTGATGGTCCTCGATAATTATACCTGTGAACAACTTTACAATCCCTGGCCATATGTCCATAGTTAGCACATGAAAAATAATAACCATTAAATAAATGAACATACCTGGAACATTTACCATTATTATTTGGAGGTGGTGCTGTAATATATTGTTGTCCTTTGTGCTTGACTACTGTATTGGTTTTTGGAATTGCAACATTCTTCTTTGGATTTTCATTCTGATCAACTTCCTTGTTAGGATCATCCTGCGAAGATGTGGAGCCTGTACCTTCATCAACTGGAGCTTTACCAACTTTAGTTGCCTTCATTTTTTCTTCTTCATATGTCTTATATTGTATGTGTTGTTTTTTAGGTCCCTTGATTTTGTTGATCCCATCAAGCGTTGCATCAATTTATTCTTTATTTTGAGCAAGATCTTCTTGAGAGCATATTTTTAAGACCTCCCTAATTTTTTCTGCCTCCTCAACCTGTAACTTGAGAAGAGTGATCTTCTCTACTTCTTAGTTGAGAACCTATATATGTTCCTTATGCTTCTCAATATCAATCCTGAGCTTTCTTAGTTCAACTGAAGAGGTTTCCAATTCCTTCTTCTTTTGTCAACTGCGGATATGTATCTTTGATTAGATTCCTTTCTTTCAATTTCTTCTTCCTGCATCTGTTGTTTGATCCTACTAATTTCTACAAAGGTTGTGTCAAGTTCGTGTTGCTTTTTTTGGACTTCTCTCCTGAATTCTTGTCTCTTTTTATTCTTGACTTCTTCCAGTTGAGCTCTAAGACTACTAATTATCTTCTTAGACTCTTCATTTTCCTTGATGAGTTCTTTTGTTGCCTTCAATTCTGCTCCCAAAAGTCTTGTCCTTTCCTTTTGAATTTTGTGTTCCTTTATCACTTTGATTACTTCATTTTGAAGCTTTGTCTATGTCAATTCTTCAATTTATTCATCATGATCAAAAGAATCTAAATGTTCAATAACATCTTGACCTGATTTCTTTGTTGAATAGAAATTATGAAGCTTTTCCCAGAGAGCTTTAACTGTTGAATAATGACCAACTTTTGTTTTCACGGATTTGGAAAAACATTCATAATTATATTCATGGACTTTGAATTGCGCCTTTTATCTTTATCGATAGATGTGTCCCTAGAAACAACTAATTCCCATATTTCATGTGCCTGCAAATTTACTTCCATCCTGGATTCCCACATCTAATATTTATTTGCATCAAAATAAGGTATTGGTACACAATAATCGCTTTCTTCAGATTTTGTTGCACTTGTAACTTCCTCTGAAATCCTTGCAACTCACTTTATTGGGTTTCCCATCTCTATGCTTTGAAAAATTATTTCTAGAAGTTAAGCTATTATAGAAGAAACCAAGCTCTTATACCAATTGTTGGAAATACTAAGAGGGGGAGTGAATCGGTATTTCTTAGCAATTAACACTTTTTAACCATTTTCAGAGAATTAGTTATTCTTCAGTTATTATCAATGTTCTTCTTCAACAATTATAAACAACACCATAAAAAAATCGAAAAGGATAAAATAGTAGAGAGGGATATTTTTAGGTGGAAATCCCCCTCCGAGTCAAAACCACCGAATGATTCTCTAGTAATTGTCATCTTCTCTATTTAAAATAAATATTAGTTACATCAAGATTTAAGATACAACTGAGGGATGCGTCAACCCCATAATTCACAGGCCACAACCTGTAGGATGCTACTAAACCCTAATATCCTGCTGCAACCAGAAGGATGCCACAATGCCCTATAGATTAGGCCACAACCTGATGAGTGCCCCAACACTTTGTTTACCAGCTGTTTTCGGAAAGGATGCTTCGCTGCCCTATCATTTTATCATACACAACTCAATGGATGCCACAACACCCTGTCCAGGCCACAAATTTCCCTAGCATCACCCTACCGCCCTGAAGTGTTCTCAGGCCACAACCTGAAGGTGACTCCGATCACCCAGAAGATTTGGTAGATCACGTTTCATAAATTTCACACTAGAACCCAGGGAATTTGAATCAATGTAGAATAGTTGTAAAGAAGATGTAGAATAATTATCTAATCTTGGTAGCCACTGATCACTATTCCCACAAACTGATCACTGCACAAAGCTGCACATCAAGCTATCATTGTATCACTATCATTGCATACAGTATATCACTGTCACTACAAATCATTGTATAACTTCTAGCTACCACAAAATTTCACTTCAAAAATGTAGTCATCAAAATACTGTCATCACACTGCTCATGAACGAATAGTCATCAATGTTGTATCACTTTCATCATCGTATTAGGCTGCACACATTGAAAAACCTATCCAGCACTGCTATCAAATTATGGCATAACTCAAGGTGTCTCAGGTCATCCAATGCCCTGCAATCAATGCTCTCAAAATTTGTCCCCAGAGAGCCACCAACATATCTGTAAGAAAGTTTTTTTATTGTTCAAACCATGCAATCCATCCTTCTCCAATAGTTTGTATAACTGGAGGATGATCCCTTCACTAATTGCTACCCTGCAAGGTCACAATCAAATTATCCTAGGTTATCATAGACATTGTCAACTCAAGGTTCTACTAGTCAAAGTCAATATATCAATGTCAAGTATAGTCAAATTCAAAAGGTCAATGTGTGTTGTATGACTATTTTATCTTCTCATACTAATTCAAACTTAGGGGAAAATGTCATTATACATGTAATGAATTAGTGTGTCAAATTCATTCTTAGGATGTTAAAGTGAAGGTGAGTATTGTCTTCATCCATCAAGT
The DNA here is from genome assembly GCA_034641835.2 of Pinus albicaulis. Classification (NCBI taxonomy): domain Eukaryota; kingdom Viridiplantae; phylum Streptophyta; class Pinopsida; order Pinales; family Pinaceae; genus Pinus; species Pinus albicaulis. The sequence goes on from CM076580.1 coordinate 1,219,727,232, forward strand.
TAAGTTAACATAGAGTCACAAGTGTCAATTATTTTCAAGTATTTCAAGGTCTTTCATATGTTAAGTTCAAACTAAAAACATCATATCAATGTCAATCCATTTTCTGATATTGTATATCATTGTCAAGTCAAGAATTGCAGTCACCAAGGATCTTTCCTTATCAAAGAAATAGTTCTATATAGCAGATATCATATAGCCCACAAATAATGATTCAATAGCATTCTATACCACTGTCATATAATGTCATAATCCAAATCAATATTTTCAAGTTCATTCTAAAAGTCAAAATCAAGGTGTCAACATACTTGTTATGTCTAGGTCTAAGTGTCACGTTAATATCAAATTGTCACTGTTATGCTAAGAGACATCACTGCACATAATATTGAGTCATAGGTCTTTGACATGTCATAGTATCGTGTCAACACATTTTCATAGTCAAAATTTTCTAGTATTTAGATCATTGTAAGACACAATCAATATTAATGTCACTACCTCACTGTCACAAGGATACACAGGTCCGGGAATATTTAGATCACACTCAATGTTTTTTCTATACTTCAATAATCATAACACTAAATCATACATTGCTTCACTATTATCATATAGGTGACTGGTTATGGCACCAAATTTTCTTATAACGTCCTCCAAACAATCACTAAACCAACCCTTAAATTCTGCAGCATACCCTTGAACTAAACTAGACCCAACAACTAGCAAGAATGGAGAAATAACAAACCTTTTTGTTGCCTTCTAAGAGCTTGAAATTGAATCTATTGCAAGTATGTAATTTTGGATCTCCAAGGTTTAAAATTTTATGCTGTGGTATCCTTTTGAGTCCTCTTCCCAACCCCATAGGTATAATCAAGATTGAATTCTTCTAGAAAGAGTTATTCCCAATCTCCCACGATGACCTGATTATAGATTGGTTCAATAGAGCGAAATTGTATGAAGTGCCATGTGTCACTGTATCAACCTTATACCCAAAAAACTAAATTCCATCCACTTTTTATCTCTTTTTATGAAATTGAATCCAATGCTCAGAGAGAAATTTATGATGCTTTTCCCAATGTCACCTGTTTGACATGGAATTTAGGAGCCTACAAAAACAATAACTTCCTCAGATCGTATCTCTGAAACTATAGAGAACCAAGATATTAAATTCGGTCACGAGGTTAATCCAGATTTCGACTCAAATAGGTTTTTGTTTCGGCTTCTTAAGCTTCGTATAAACAAATTTATAGTGAAAATTCCACAATGGATTTTTTTGGAGGATACATTAGCTTTGTTTTTATAGAGTTGAGAGGGGATTATATAGTGAAAATTGAAGGATACATTTATGATTTTAAAACATTATTAATTGTTAATTATAATTGATAAATATTGTGTATTTTTTTTCTTATGCCCTAATGAAGATGCACTACCTAAATATATTAGTATTTTAAACGAGATGTAGGAGTTATATGGGTGCATAACACTTGAAGCCCTTCATTAGGATAGTATCTCCAAAATTTATGGCAAGAAACCCTTAATATTAATTTTAGGTTCCTCCAACTAATGGAAATGTGACAAGTCGCCTTCTTTTTGGGTTTTAGCCCACCAACTGGGGTTTTACCTTCAAACTCATTTATATATCTAACTAGGAGGAACCATGTGGTGTACCACATACCACTGGAAATACCTCTTCAAGGATAATCCAATGACATGGATATCCAATCCAAAACTCAATGATTTAACACTTACAAAACCCTTCGAAAATTCGGGGTACATCCTCAGTCCAAAGAATCCAAACCCTAGGACTTGGGTTTTCAACCATCCAATAGTGTAGTTGCTATCTATATGTAATCTAACAATTACTGAGAAGAGTTCATTATCCATTTGATTCCAATGACAATTTTTTTTGTTCAAAGTCAAACCCAATCAACTCCATGGGTTGACATCAATGACAACACCATTCAACATATTCTTACAGACCTATTTGGAGGATTGATGGATCCCACCATCATATTTTGTGACAACTAAAGTAGCATAAGGTTGACTAAGGACCCTTTATTTCATGCTATAACAATGCATATTAATAATAAGTTCCATTATATTATAATTTTGGTACAATATGGGTTCGTAATTTCGACAGATGAATAGGTAGTTGATATTTTGACTAAATCTCTTCCCAATAAAAAGCTTGAGTCTTTGGGAAGCAAGATTGGATTAGCTAATATATTTTATTTTATTGAGTGGGAAATATGATGAGTTTTGTATCTTAGGATATACATATTGTATGATGGTACTTAGGGTTGGTATCTTGGAAGGTAGCCTAGATGATACCTAGATCCCTTTTACGGTTGGTATCTTGGTAGATAGCCTAGATGATACCTAGATCCCTACTAGGGTTGTTATCTTGGAAAGTATCCTAGATGATATCTAGATCCCTGTTAGGGTTGGTGTCTTGGCAAGTAGCCTAGATGGTACCTAGATCCCTGTTGGGTTAGTACCTTAGCAGTAGCCTAGATGATGTCTAGATCCATGTTGAGTTGGTATCTTGGAAAGTAGCCTTGATGATATCTAGATCCCAGCTATGTTGATACTTTGGTAGTAGCCAAGATGGTACTTAGATCCCTTGATGGGTTGATACCATGGCATTTAGCCTAGATGGTATCTAGATACCTATCATTGTATCATGTTGACTACGATACTCTTCTTAGAAAATTTCAACTTGACATCATCCTTGTGCCATTTGTACAATTATGAATACCTCCATAGTTAAGAGGGAGTGTTGAAAATGTAACTATGATAGGTCTTAATAATTTTTATAATACTTATATTATTATGTATTTATTGTAAAAGTGAAAAATAAAAAATAAAAATAAAAATATTTTTGAAGCATGGGTTTCATGCTCTTTTTATTTGTCAAATAGATCAAACATGTTTTTCATGATTCTATGGTTTACTTGAGTAAAAAAGAGTCTTTATCATATATACAATACCCTTATTTGGAATTGTCTCATGAAAGAAAAAATTATTTTGAGTCAAGTAAGTCAAAAATACCTTCACCACCAATTCAGCCCTGCCTATGTGAAGTCGGCCCCATGGAGGGTTATTCGACCCCATGAAAAAGTTGTATATTGATGATGACTTTGACCTCTTTGGCATCCATCCATCACAAGTTCAATCTGCAACAAGAAGAAGAGAACGACAAGCGTGAATGTGAAGAAAAAAGAGAAAAATTCAAGAACAAGAAGAAATCTGAGGTTTTGAGCCTCCTCTTGTTAATTTGGAAGCTCAGTGACATCCCACATATGCACAAAAGGACGGGTCAACCCTAACATAAAATTGGACCCCTTTGGAAGCCTATAAATACAAGTGACCTCAAGCTCATTTGGAGATCACCGAGAATCTTCTTCTTCTCTTCTTCATTGATTAGTTCACAAAGGTCTGAGTTTGGGTCGAGAAGTTTTGTTCGTACAGGTCTGAGATTATAGGCTCCAAAGCTCATATGTCTGTTATGGTTCACATAGGAAATTTTTGGCTATAACCGCAAACATGCAGGCTCAACTTTGTGGTTGGAAGCTCTCAACTCCACACATACCTCATCCTTTGTGCAAATGAGCACTAGGGTTTCTTTTTGACATTTGACTGCAGACAGGAAATGTTTTCTCTTATCTAGATTGAAGCTAAGATCCTATTTTTGAAAGTTGTTGGGTTAATTTTGCTGGATGATTTTGTATTAGCTCATTGTACTATGTAATGAAAATTTTATGAAAATCTGATAGAAGAAGAATTGCAAAGGGTTTTCCTCATAATGGGTTTTTCCCTAGTCATCGACTAAAATTATGGTGTCTTGTTGATGTATTGATTGTCACATTTTTCATTGCATTTAATGTTATACCTTCAATTACTATTGATAGTTGGAAATATTAATTATTGATGAAATATTGTTAATTGAAGAATTCAATTGAGATAAAGTAATTGAAACAACATTGAGAAGTTTGAAATTTAACATGGTATCAGAGCTAAGGTGAAGGACAAGCCCAAAAGGAGACAATATTTGAAGCAATCATCTTTGGAAAGTTGAAGGTGCTTATCTAGTCAAGTAAATATGCCTTCCTCTTTCTTCAAGGAACATGAGAATTTGGGTGACTCATCTAAATTTTCTACATGGAAAATTAGGTTGGAGACCATAGCTGACAAAAATGATGTTTTAGAATTAATTCAAGGAAAAGTACCTGAGCCTCCATATAATGCTTCTGCTACTGCCAATAACAAGCACAAGAAAGGTGAGTTAAAAGAAAAGAAAATTATAGTTGATGGTTTACAAGATGATTTAGTAGCATATGTTGGAAATTTGAGGAAGTCGAAGGACATGTATCATAAGATAGTTAGCATGTATGAAGTCAACAATTTGAATGAAATCCCTCCTTGAAAGATAAACTCAAATATATGAAGATGAATAAAGGACAGTATGTGCAATTGTTAATTATGAAGATATCTCGTCTTAGAGATCAATTGCAAAGAGTTTGGGAATAACTTCTTAACATGGAATTGGTGATTGTAACTCTTAGAGGTCTTCCTTCCATTTGGGAAACCCTCATTACTCCCATAATAAAGAAAAATACCTTCCTGTCATTTGATGATATTGTTCGAAAGCTTACTCAAGAAGAATCAAGGATGAGATCAAGAGGAAATATTCAAAAGCATGAAAAGGGAGATCCCACTGCATTCATCACTCAAAAAAATAAGAAGAAATGATATCTTATGCTAAGTGTGAAACTAAAATCAACTTCAAAAGCCCCAATAAAAACTACCTTTGCTTGAAAAGGAAGGGGCTTAATCTCTACAGGAAAACTATTATATAACTTATTTAATATTTGGATAAACTCATAAATATTTTCATCATATTTTCTTTTAATTGCATTGAATTTTGTTAATGAATAACCATGATATCTTTTCTCTCCCTATCTCTAAGTGGAATTATATTCTATTTCATCCCAAGTATTAATGGAATTGTTTGGCAATCCTTTGAGCCACTTTATAGCCTCTCCATCCAGAGACTGAACAAAAAGCCTCATTAAAACATCAAGATGTTCCACATTCAAGTTTTTAGTAAAATTACAAAACTCTTATAAGTGTTTCTCTGCAATAACTTCATCCTCTCCAGTGAAAAGAGGAAGTAATTTAATATATTCTTGAGGCATTGCATTAAATGGTCATGGAAGATAGAGTGGAGCATATATGTTTAATAATAAGGATGGTGCTACCATGTTTACACCTTGATTAACTGTACTTTGGTTGAATTTAGATGATGAACTTGTTGTGAAAGTAAATGGAGGTGGTGGTAAAACTGATATGGGAGTAGGTTAATGAACAATGGAAGAGGAAAAATCAACTAGAACTTGTTGATATTGTGTAAAAGAAAAATAAACAGACTCAAATGGGTGTTCTTCCAATTTAGGCTCTTGAAAATAAATAAGTGTAAAAGGTGAATCTTGTTCCAAGAAATGAAGTACTTGAGATGTATTTCCAAACAAAATATGACTTGAACTACTTTCAGGGGCATACAATGTAGGACTAGGTGTTGAGGGAGTTTTAGGTCTCTCAGTTCTCTTAGAAATAAATCTTTTAGGGTCTGATAAAGAAGGGACCTTCTGCGGTGAGGTATTTGACCTTGCGTGAGGCGTTTTTTTAAGCCAGAATTCCAAGTATGATGAAACACAACCAAAATTTCCTCCTCACTGAACAACCAGAGGAAATAATGTGAAAACCTAGGGAAAAAGATATTTTCAATCCTTCGTCCCCGGCAACGGTGCCAGAAAATTTTGATTCTTAAGGGACAATCCCTTGGTTGTGAAAAGGAATCAGTTTTTAGGACATTTTAACAATATTTTATTGAAACAATATTTATCATTCGATCTTTGTTTTATTCCTTTGTAAATTAGTTTTTAAAACCCTTAATGCCCTAGAGTAAATAAAAGATTACACAATTCCTTTAATAACTGGAATGTGAATGAAAAATAAGAATTGTAGGGAAACTTAATATAATATGTTGTAAACACAGATCTATTACCTTTAATTTCAAGGAGAATTTAGGAATATGGAGGAATTGGAGTGAAGGAGCGCATTTAAGGATATTTAACTCTTACTTACAAATGTAATTTACTTCACTTCATTCATTAGAAGAAATAACACAAGATGAGACAAGAAATACAAACCACCATCAAAAATTGCAGGAAACTTGAGACTTCTTTCATTAAATATTTAGAGAAATAAGTAAAAAAATATAGTCTTCTAGAAGTTCCAAAAATCAGAACCTTTCTTCTTCATTTTTGTCTTTCTTAAATACATTCAAAGCAGTTTGTAACTGCCAAAACTTCTTAAAACTACATAAACTACTTATTTCTTCTATCAACTACTTTCATTACAATCGAGGGTAACATTAAGCCTCGTTCTATAAGAAAAACAAAAATAAAATACAATAATAGATAGAAATATTATGTTGTCTTCTGAGTATCCTTTGTTGTTGATGTGGTTTTCTGAGTATCATTTTCTGATGATGTGTCTTCAAGAAGATTTTTCATCCATCTTCTGCACTTTTTCCAAAGTTCAACATTTGTCTTTGGAGCACTAACTAGCTTATGATGTTCCAATCTAAAAGCAGTGATATTGGTATAAGTGGGCTTATCCAGAAACAAAGCCTTGACCATCCATAACAACTGAAAGTCTTTATGCAGGAAATTGACAATTGTTGTTCCTTTTAGAACTACAATCTTCTCATGAGTACTGTCAACACCAACAGAATTTCATATGTTTCCCAGGAAAATAAATTACCTTGTAAATCCCAGCAAGATGGTAGTCCTGCCTTGGTTCTTTATCAAACATGGTGTTGAACTTATCTACTACTTGCTTGATCTCTGTCAACTTCTTCTGAAATAAGAACTAGTGATTCCCATATTGTTTTCATTACTCCTATAATCTCATTCCAAATAATTTTTTATCTTTAATTAGGGACATGTTCCCCTTTACCTTCTCTCTGAGATTCTTGATTTCTTCATATGTTGATTGTTAATATTCTTTGTATTTGTCTGCATTTTCCTTTGACATTTGAATTTCGCTATCCTTAGCATGTAGAAATTTTATGGCTATCTCAAGATCATTTTGGGCTTTCTTCATATCAATATCTGTCATCCTCAACTCAGTACTTAATTGTGATAGTTTTGTTGTTGGGTCATCAGTTTCAGATGACAAAACTATTGTGTATACATGTGAATCAATCTGCCCCTATAGTTTAGCTATTGTCTCTTTCAATCTAGAAATCTCTCCATCCCTCTGCAACATGTGTTGTAAAAGTTTCTCTTTCTCATATTCCACTTCTACCACTTCAACGGCCATTGGAAGTTCTCCATTGGAGAGCTTCAGCTTCTTTCTTAGCACATTAATCTCTGATTTTGCACTCTACAACAGCTTCTGCACAGCTGACCTGTTATTGGGGTCTACTCCAATCTTGACAATTATCTTCTTTAATTCCTCATTTTGGGTGGAGAGAGCTCTAAAATTAGCCTTCTCCGGCTTCAGCTGCTTGATTACCTTTCCCAACATGTTTTCAGCTTTACTTGCAGTTGCACTGGTTTTAGTCAAATCATTCACAATTAATAAACCAGTTTGCATGTGTAAATTAATTTTATCAGGTAAGGGAATCTTCTTGGCATCAACAGTTAAATTAACAGTCCTGAAATTTCTTGATGACCCTATTGTCATTTCATATAGGTGTGAAAAATCAATTTTCAATTGATCTTTCTCTAAATCCATAGCAGTTAATAATCTATTTTGATTAGGGGTGATTTGAGACTCAGCTTGAGCCTCCATACTTTCTCTAATTTTCTGGTTCTTCTCAGCAATTTGGAGAAAAACCTACTTAATTAATGGCACCTGATCATGAACAGCTTCATGCCTGGATGGTGAAGTTGGTGTATTTTGTATATCTCCCAACTGAATTGATAAACCTGGTTGTGCATATGGTATTTCTTCACTCAGTTTAGCTCTCTTTTCAGCTCTTGTTCCTCCTCCTTTGTATGAACATTCTTTTCTTTACCCCTTTATTCACATTCTCAGAGATAACATCAGTTTCAATACTAGTGTTTCCAGTACCTGCAAAACCCTTATTAGCCATCTTTTCAATTTCAGGCTTACTCTCATGAGTAAAAGTAGAGTAACCATTTTCAACCCTTCTTTTGGAAATCACCTGATGTGGATCGTAAGCCCACTTTTCACGTAGTAATAGATGCATGTCTTCTAACATTTGGTTTGATTATTTTGCAGCTTGCCTCATATTCACTATGAAAGGTCCAACAGTCATGGGTAATTTTAAAAAATGTCCTTTCTTCATTGGCACAAAGTGGATCTGGTCCACATTCAAGCTTTCTCTGATAAATTCTAAGGCAAACATTCTCATGGGGACAAAAGTAGGCAATCTATAAGGTTCAACCCTTGCACCATACAATCTAATTTATGAATAATATTCAAAAAAAAACTAGTCTCCATATTTGAAACTATTACTGAGTTGAAGGAATACCTGAGCCTTTGGCAGAAAACATGGGGGAGCAGTCCCATTCAAGATTTTATAGGCAATTTGCAGATAGTAAGAAAAAAAATCAAATATCCCCCATCATTAGGTTCATTTCTTATTAGGTTAGTCCAAAACACTACTGATTGCCTTTTCTTATTTGAATCCATAATGTTTAACCCCAAATTCAAAAACTATTATGTATTTTGATACATGAACAAATAAGTAACAATTGAGGGAAACTTGAAAGAACCTGTGAGAGTCAAGCTCATAAATTGAGAACTAATATTCTCCTGCCAAAAGGATGGGATGTCCAACACTACTTCAGGTTTCGTCATCAAAGAAAACAATCCAAACACTGACCTGTCAATCTAAGAAGGATCTTCCTTTCCAAGTATTTTTATAGAAATTGTAACACAGGCTTGACA